>JANEHU010002772.1:0-130303 GCA_027563435.1 Nasonovia ribisnigri | reverse complement strand
TTTGAAAATTTTAGTTTCAATGTATTTTTTTAACTTAATTAATTGTTGAGGTTGTATGGTTGGTATCACTGTACCATAGCTGTTTATTTTGATGATTATCATCTAATATAATTGAAAATAAGTTCCTACTTTGTAATATACATATATATTTTTTAAGTTTGATATATTAATTTGTACTTACATAGACACAAGTTGTTGCTACTTACTACCAAGTACCAACTAACAAAATACTGTTAGATTTAAAATTAGTACTAAATTGTGAAATATTTTATTATTTTTAAGTTTAAATATCTTCAAATACTTTATACAATTTTGTTTCATTTTTATTTATATTATAACAAGGATAACGCCAGAGTCAAACAAAACACTTATAATAAAAAAAAATATAATTTGGATAAAATTGTGGAAGTTACTCAAACAATGAATTACAAAAAAAATTGTAAGCAAAACGATTGTACGCTCAACATTTATACTGAAGCAAAAATACAACATTTTTAATAAAAGAAAAAAATGCAGATTTATTACCGAGTTTAATATTTATACTCGTAAATCAATATAGGTATATATAATATAATATATTATATTTCATTATTTGTATTTTGAATTTACTATATTATGTTCAATATAATAGTACCAAAATAATTTTAAAATGGGTATAAATGGCATAATAAAAGTACATACCTAGCTATAGTTTAAAATACAATTATGAATATATAAATAATAATATACTTATTACTATAACTATATAATATCAATATATTTATTTGATAAGAAATTAATATGATAAATTATTAAATGTTCAAAATTTACATCATTAGATGTGAGAGTCTTATTTCGTGAAATATGGTTTATGATCTCGGCGTTTTAACCTTCGATTCAAAGTTGACTATCCGTAATCACATTTATAATATAACTTGTAAAGCCTTGAAAACTCCAGGGTTTATGAAGCGTAATACATGAACCTTGAGTTACCACTTATCTTATAGTACTCTATCACTCGCTTGTCCGCTCTATTCTCGAGTATTGTTTAAATATTTGGAACCCTCAGAACGCTAGACGCTAGTGCTGATCTTCCACTTAAACGAATGCGACGTAATTTTTTTGAAATTTGTTGCTCATGTACTGCATAATATTGATTGTCCACCACACAATTATAATACTTCAGTGCTGGAATATTTATGACTAAGTCCGTTCGTGAGTCGTAGAGGTATGGCTAACCTGACTTTTTACGTGAACTAATAGCAGAACATGTTGTTGCACCTAATATTAACTTTGTAAAATTAATTTTCATGCTCCAGGCCGTAACTTATTACAATTTTCGTGTTCGTTTATAATATGCGGCTGACTACCAAGGAAATATTCTTCTTGACAGGACGACGCGGATGGCTAATGAAGGACATTTTTCTCTGTAACAGTTTTTCTATTATAATATTTTCTTGCCTGCATTTTATACTTTATTGTAATATTATTAAAATATTTTATATTTTATTCGTAAGTTTTCGTCACATATTTTTATTATTATTCATTACGGTTAAAACCAAATTATTATAATTATTAATTAATATTTGTTAATCCACTTTAACTAGGCAACCTAAATATCTAAACTAACTACTTAGGTATTACATTATTCCATAATTTAGAGTATCGGTGATTCAATGGCGATAAATCGTTCTAGCAAATCAATTTCCAGTAATATAAATATTCGTTTCCCTGTGATATCATGTGGTCGAAGTATTCAAAAAAAAGGAAATCGAATTATTGTTAAAAAAAAAAGTTAGTATGTTTGTATATATTATGTTTGTACATATGTATGTGTGAAAGTAAAATATATTAATCTTATTATCTATGAATTCCGAAACGTCGAGATTTCAAACAGAATGATTATTGTAGGTCATGTGTATTTTAAAAATATGAATTTACATATATCCGGGCCATTGTTGTTGTGTTGTAAAAATTAATTGACGTCGTCGGTGGACGAGAAAAAGTGAAAACGGCACGCGCGAGGAGCGTGTCAGATGTCGTTGGAGGGTGAAACCGTGAAGGTATTGGTACACTCAAAGGGGGAAAAAAAATAAAAACAAAAAACGAATAGCAAAACTCTCTTTGAACTCAGCGCCCCTCCTGTGAGATACTGTATGACGTACTGTGTATAAAATGCAATAGACCATCATGATGGTTACACATGCATGAGTTTTGTTTTCGGGAAACTTGATGAGGAAAATAATAGAATAAAATGGCGTTTTATACAACACACGCGTTCGATACAATATTATACTATGTTTAAGTTAAACACAGGTAGATATTGTTTTAACTGGCAGATGCAACACAGTATTATAGTATATTGAAAAATGGAAACTTAAAATATAAAAAGGGCCACGATTCTCTGCGAATCAGACTGTTCGTAAATCAAAATATACGAGTGGCTATAATTGTTTGTGATATTTCAAAAATTCGCTTAACTAGAGCTGTTTAAAATTATCCCACATTATCCCGCACCGGGATAATGAACCATGTAAATGGTATTATGGTCAAAACATCCCGGTGCATTATTTTTCACACCTGTTTAGTCTAGCGAATTTGTAGATAGTCTCTCGTTAGTTTATTTTTTATTTTATTGTTTCGACTTGTGAAAAACGCTCTCGGCAACCACACGTTACACATACGGCGGCGATATACGAATACGGTGCCGACGAGAGGGCTGACCAGATCGAAAGGGTTATTCCGCCATTTACTAACGCTCACAGGTTTTACTCGCCCGCTGGGACGTCTTCGCGAGAGAGACAAAAACGAATCTCGTTGGCGTTGTATAGCGACGTCACTAGGTCGTGTATAATATAATATGTATACATATATATATATAGTTAACTTTATTTCGTACATATCGTTCGGGAACGGTGGCGGAAAAATTCCATTATTTATCACTAGCCCGTTTCTCCCGAAAGTCGAACAACGCATAAATTGTGAAGCCGGTCGTATGACTCGCTGTTCGTCAAGCTACAACACACGACTGTAACGACATGTACCAATTATTATTAGTAGTAAATAGTAATAGTTATACCATGTGTACACTTTTAAGGCGTCGTCGCGGTGTAGTCGACATTTACCAACATTTTTTGCAGTGTGGCATATTATTATATAGTACGAGTAGTAAATATTCTAACGTCACAAACAGTTCACAGGACAGTGTGCAAAATTAAATACGAGTTGCCCTTTTTTCAACAAAAAATTACGCATAATATATCGTAGGTAAGTACGCTGTGTTAAATCGTTGGAACCACAAATGGTTATTTATGTCATGCGTTAATAATTTATTAAACACGAATAGTTTCTATTTCGGTTATAATAATAATATTATTATGAAGACGTATTGATAAGGTTCGCATTACATTTAACTATAATAGTCTGTTTTAGGTATGTTATGCGTTATTGTCAATATAATATAACGTAGATTGATGTTCCCGGTTAAATTATCGAGGACAATTAATGTAATTAATTAAATAAATTATTAATAATATTTTACTACTAGGCACCCACTTAAAATCTCGTGAGCACTTTTTTGTTCAAAATAATGTGTAATACCTTAAATATTACATTCATCCACGGATTCAATAACAGAAGATCATCGATATATAGTCATAATATTTCATATTCACTGTCGACCTGCAGTTCAGCTTCACAGAAAATGTTTGATTATAGCTTTGATTCGGAATAATAAGCACCTACAGCTTTTGTGACAAAGTCGTGTCCATGGTAGATACCACTGGCAATGTCAAACTATATCCGAGGTAGTCGTTTCACAATCAGCATGCTACGATTGTCCCTGCTGGCAATATCCAAATGTCCAATTACAACTGTTTTATTGTAAGCCGTCGGCACGTGATAATAATATTTCAGAAGATCCGAGTAATCCTATTCTCTAAAGGGCTGCAGCAGCGCAAAGGCCGCCGTTATTATATTCGCGAAATGCAATTTTATAGTTGTTTCACTTCACCATCTTGTTCCTTGTGAATATTGCGAAAAAGTGTCGAGACGAACTCGCATCGTAAATGCCCATAGGTACCTACGCTTAGCGTAGTTTTATTATTTTCTTTACGTCCCTCAAAGAATTTGTACTAGTTTATGGAAAAAACTTAAATCAATTTTATTTTCTCTTTACATAATAATGTAGCCGGGACTTCGCTCCATGGGTATATATTTCTATATAATATACGTTGCCATATCCTCGGTTACTCGCAAAGTTACCGTGTTCATTTATTGTTGTTCCGCGCGTGAACGGTTTCGGCCTACTCAATACCTATTGAATTCACGTGGGTGAGGAATAAAATATCGACGATATAACAGTCAATAATTAAACTGGTCGGAGGTGGGGAAAGGCTAAAAATATCGTGTCAACATGTCCAGAGTTTTACCCAATGAGGGTAGGAACCACTCGTAATTCGTATATTATATACAAAACCGCAGTGTGTAATGTCGAATTGAAATAGACTAGAATATGTATTATTCAAATGAATTGAAGTATGTCCATCGGTCGGCACATCGTGTCACGTCGGTATTGTGTTACTGTTGAACACACAGTGTGCGGTATCTAAGTAATATTTTTAGCAATTTAATTTATTATTGCGTATCCGTGTATTCTGAGGTTCTCGCCGAAGTATCTGGGGGGCACAGGCGAAACACGCCTACGTCATTCGGCACGTCACGCGAAGTTTGTCGTACTCGCGCGTATTATAACAGTATATATTACATAATATAATAATATGTATAGCAACACACAGTACGTCGTACTATGTCCGTATGACGACTTGACCGTTTGCGTATATTTTATCGAATATTTGGGTGTGACCTAGTATTGTATTATCATATCGAAAAAAACGTCGCAAAATTGGTGATTTTGATGCTGATGACGTATAATGTCCACGGTCAACTTTCGTCGCCACCAGAAAAATATGTCACACCCGGGATATTACCAGCAATAACATATCGATAGACTCGTACGGTTGAATTTAAATCAGTATTATAACGTCGTCGTGGCTCACGATTTATATGTTACGGGCTGAATGGACCTAAAATATCTGCGGAATAAGTTAAACTTGGAACGGAGATCATCACGCAGAGATATTTTTGTAATAAAAAGGACGCTTCATGGACATTTAAACGACGGCTGGAAATGTAGATAAATCTATCTTCGTTTCGTTTTTTTTCCCCATACTTAAAAAAGCAAAATGTAAAGCGAAATCGAATCATAAGAGCTGGGTCAGCACTCAGCCTCCGCAGTGATACTAGATCGTACGATAAGTTTTCTACACTCCAACGTATTCGTTGTGCGTTCGATAATAATTATAACTTAGAAGTAACGACACGATTATAATGTATAGTTGTCCGTCAGTCGTTTGATATTATAATTGAAAATGTGGACAAATTTAATATCATATACCTATTTTGCGTCCCGTAAATAGCGATAATAATGTGTCTGATAGATGCGAAGGTAAACGCCGGTTTTTCGTATGTAAAATGATTTTCGAACGTTACAATATTGCACGCAGTCAATTACATTATGTGCAGCAGACCATCGGTGACGTCCTGGGCAATCGTTTTTGCCCCTCTGTCACTATTACATAGATTCAAACTTGGCGAGTGCCTTCGGTTTTTGATTAAATATATCTATACATTGACATATTTACGCAAACAAAAGATACCTAAATTGTTTTTATATTATTAAAAACACATTTATTTTGAAATATAAAAAATACTTACTATTACTTCATCCCATTTGGTTTTTTAATTATAATAATGTATTTCGTTTTATTTTGGTATACAATTATTTCACTTGTAGGCAGTGTTGAGAATAGATAACGAAAATTTCATCTAGATAAGATACAGATAATTTTATAAAAATTTATCTAGATACAGATAAAGATAAATATATTTTACATTTATCTAGATAAGATAAAGATAATCTAACTTTATCTAGATAATATTGTAGATGAAAATTTTTTAGTATAATATTCAAATAACAAATAACATTTGTTATTTGAATATTATACTAAAAAATGTTTGTACTTACTATGGAACTTCTTTACCTATGTGAAGTGTGAACATAAAGTAACTTATAGTTTATAGGTACCTACAACCTACTACCTATCACATGTCTAATCAATAAACAGTCTTATCTTTTCGTATGGAAAGCTATTTTTAGTGTTTATCCATATGTATAGCCTAGGCGAATAATTTAAAAACAATTATTGTTGAAATCGTCAACCGTTAATACCCGCATCGTTTATAAATAGGTACTAGTATAGTAGTATTTATAATCAATGATACCATGAATTCAATTTCAATAATATTATATAATATTATTTATATTATTATTTTGTGTGGCGACTGGCGAATTAATCACGTGCGCCTTTATCTTCGGAAATGCAGCGATTAAAAATTAAAATATATCGCCTAGTGTCTAATGTCCTAGTTTATAAGTCTAAAGCCACTTAGGTCTTACGTTAAAACTCATTATGAATATAATATGTACTGTTGGATAATGTTCTGTCCTCGGCTTTGATAGAAAATTTTAGTAAAAAAATTAATATTATTCATGAAAAATGTATACGATTTAAATAAATTTATCTAGATAAATTTATCTAGATAAGAAAATATGTCATCTTAGATAACCAATAGATAAATGGCAAAATAGTAATCTAGATAAGATAATAGATGAGTAATTGTTTATCTAGATAATTATCTAGATAAATTTATCTAGATAAGTCTCAACACTGCTTGTAGGGTACCTACATAATATGTGTATATACTATATAGCATTGTATAATGTATTCTTTGTTATTATTGATGGTTTTTCAAACGGATATGAGAGATACACTGAAAGCTACCAAAGCATGTCAAAAAATTATACCTAACCTAAATAATATATAATATAATATTCACAGATTCTTTACATGAAAGTAATCGGGTCGCTCATTGCGTAAACTTGCCAGCAGTATGTGCTTCAACATACCAAATTAAAAAAAATTTCAAAATAAATTCTTTAGTATAGGTACCTAAGCTTCCTAGTTTAGGCGACACTATCAGCTCATGTCTCTTTAACTCTTTTAAGATATGAAAATGAAGAACTATCAAAATAAAATATGATCATATCAGAAATTAATTTAAAAAAACAGATTGCACATATATGTGGTACAAAGTTTACTAGTGTGGTATATTTTTACAAAACTGTACAAAGTGTCAATATCTGTTTTTAAAAATTATTTTGATAGTATTTAGGTATATTATTGAATATTATTGCAACGTTATTATTATTTTTATTATTTATTGACCTATATTAAAAATTTAAATAATAAAAGACGTCTGTTTGTTGTAACTTATACTCGTTTCGATTTTAGACACTGAGTGGAGTGAGAAATGTATTTATTTTAAGGCAACGATGAGTGTTATTTTTTGTTTCTAGAAACACCGTTTCAGTTGGAAAATGCAGTGATCATCGACTTTAATGGAAGTTTCATGTGGACAATTTGAATTTAGTTGGTACTTCCGGGTGATTAAAACTAAAACTTAAAAATTGTTGGAATTTTTTTAAAAACAAGAATTAAAAATTGTTATTATTTATTAACTATTACTAAAATGATTGCTTGGTAATCTTGCAAGTAATTATCAACCTTCTTTACTAAATAAAGTTTTTTCATCGTATACAATATTATGAATTATCGTTGAATTCAAATTCAACACATCCGTGACAATGCCCACTCAATGACGATTATGTGCAATCGACTCTTTCTATTACACAACAGAGTGGTAACCTACTCTCCCATTTTTTTTTTCCATTTACAATAAAACGAATAATGTCAGAAATATCTCTTTTGAGTGTTTGTGTGGTTGTGTTGCCAGTCCCTTTAATAAGACAGTATCATCAATAGCGGAAACTGCGTAGTTAACGTTACGACGACGTAAAATACTATATACCTATTCTACTTGGACTTATATTATTACGTCTTGGTCCCGAAGTTGTGTTTTAAATTTGAAACTCGCTGTTTTTTTCTCTCTGTATCTTCGTTTAATGCAAAACCGCTCGTAAAATACCTAGCAGGTAGGTATGAGTACGTCGAGTTGTATTATTTCGTCTTACAAACGAATCGTCGTCGCCCGGAGACATTCAACCGTCGCGCGCGTCGTACGTTTATTATTATTATTATTATTAATGTTACTGTTACAACGACACACGGGTATTATAATATTCTATTAGGATCTCCGTTGCCGGTCGGCACGCGATGTAATTAAAAAGTAAAAAGAATAGAAAACATTTACCACGACGACGATTGCGCATAGAGTTTCAGCCGGATTTTTCTCATCGGACATTCCTCACCGTGGTTGTAGGAAACACGACTGCGGCGTCGGTGGAACTCATATAATAAATTGTGTGTGTGTGTGTATCTAATGTTGTATATGCGAACGCGACCCGTTTTCGTATGCTCTATTGAATTTTCCCTGGCAAAACGCTGGCACACGATATTTTCTGATGACAAACGCACGCACACTTAGGCCCGACACCGACTCCTCGAATGCTTCGAATTTCCGTTTCGTAAACTACGCGTACACCGCGCGCGCGTCTCTATTATTCCGCCGCAGCGCCAAAAAATGCGTTCCGTTTCCGGTGACGGCGAAGTCACATCCACCATAATAATATATTATATTATTATTATTATTATTATTATTATTATTATTATTATTGTTATACAGTCGCACGTTTGTGCGACTGTATAACACACACACACACACACACACATAATATATACTGTTCCGCTTTGCTAACGACGAATTTACATGTAAACGCGCGCGAACGAAACCATTAATACGACGTGTATGTATAGGTACGTACTACGTATAACATACTATATTATAAGTTCCACATAATGGACTTTGTTTAAGCAGCTCGTGTATATGAAACAGGGTCGGTTTTTAAACGCGTGCCTGAAAGGTAAAAATAAAAATTTACCTTTTAAAATTAGAGCAACGCGTTGCACCTCTCGCCCATCCCGTATACGATATTATGTATCTATCTACCAATATAATAATACTATTGTGTATAATAATAATAATAACATGTAAAACACAAGAGAGCAAAACGTACATAATAAAAACAGTCCGTCGTCGTCATAACATTAAAAGGTCACTTTTTATTCGAGTGTAAGAAACTCGTTAACCGGCTAAGCGTATTAAATTATTTTTCCGACTACATCGCGATTACGATACGAGCCGTACAACGAACTACGAACCTCCGGTACGAGGTCCTATAATAACAATTCTCAACGAGGTTCATGTGAATTTATTTACGCTGCTCTAATGCATATAATATAAATATAGTATTCAAATGTCTGTGGAACAACCGAACAGTCTCTCATACAACGACAGGCCTATGCGTACGACGGCAATTGTAACAATATACTGCTTGGTGGATTTGTGGAATAACACATCGCCAATATAATATAGCTTAAAACGTTCATAACGTTTCGTCATAAGCTGAAAAGCATCGATATTATTGCCCTAATATTGTAATTTCATTGCAATTAAAATAACTCGTGGGTCCGTCGTTTGTAGGGGATGTACACCCTGCAACAGTATGATTTACAGTCGGTTTCTTGTATTCGTTTTTAACTTTTAAAATACATTTTCACTGTGATGATCAAAAATATCGACCACTACTACCATCCCCAGCACAAAGTCCTATAATAACAATTCGAATTCATAGTATTTTTAGAGTTTGTGGAACCAAGGAATGGTCTCTTACAGAATAGTAGACCGAGACACATACAACGCAATTGTAACAATATTTCAGTTTGTGAATTAGCTGTACAACACATCACCACTAGATAGTAAACTACAGTAACCTATATGGTATATAATATACATAACGTTCCGTCAAGAGTATCACTACGCTGTACAATATAATAATATTAACGTAAAATACACTCTGTGACCTAATATAATATTATTGGAGTTGTATTTAAATCACGAACTAAAAACTGCTAAATGTCCGTCGTCGGATTACAGCTGTGTTTTTCTGCCTATTCCAATTAAAAGAAGTCGTATAATTGTCGTTTGAAAGGAGTGCAAGGTGTGCATTCTAACGCACTATTTGAAATACTCCTACTACTTGGCCTGTTGGATATAAAATCATAACATAGATAATATGTTTGTTATGTATTAGAAAATATAAAATAGTGAACAATTTAAACAAAAATTCGAACAGTTTTAAACATTGAATCAAACTGCTAGTATTGGCTTTGGGGTGATTGTCGGAGGGGGATTAATTATTAATAAAAATAAATAAAGCCTAAAAAACTAACATTCAACCAATATATAAATATTCAATAAATTATAAAAATAGTAACTGTAAACTTTAAACAGTAGTACTATTATTGGATTTGGTAAATTGTAATATTAACTTATAAGGCTCAGATTCATTAAAAATCAAGAAATATACATTAATGCACCGAATACGCGTTAAAATTGTATACTTTTAAAAAGAACACGATTTAAGTCTTAAGTTAATCTGAAACAGCAATGTTCATTTATTAATTTATTATAGTATACCTATCTTACCAAATTATAAGTAAAATTAAAATCAAAGTAAAATGCAGAGAAAAAATAATAGGGTATAAAATAATAATTGGGTAAGTAGGTAGACTTTGAATTTATTATTTTTGATTTTTCTGAATTGGCACACTTTATTAAAATCTTTATTTTTAGTTTTGAAATTGTACTTACAGTTTTTACCAAAGTACTTTGGTGCAATATGCCATAAAAATACTATATATATGAGTGTATAAGTTGTAAAATAGTTCTAAAACTGTTGCAAATGTTGAAATATTTACATATACGCTCTAAAAGAAATTGTGTTTATAATCAAAATTTCGTGAAAAATAATATATTTTGTACTTATTAAGATCGATCAGTCAAAATAACCAAATTAATAAAAATCTTAGGCACAAGTCATGAGCGATAACTGATATAATATATTGATGATTGCTAGTTTTTTAAATAAATATTTTTAAACTCTATTTGTTTATTGATTGAATACAATATTGTTCAATTTATTAAGTTTTACTTCTTTGTAGATAGGTACCTATATTATGTAGTTTGTAAGTACGGTGTTACTGTTTATATTATCTTAGTGGTTATATAAATGTTGACATCTATTTGTATCTTGACATTTATACTGTGGTTATTTTCTAATAAATACTAATATTTAAAATTTGATATGTATATGCTATAGGATAATCATATCTTGCTTTTTAATTTCGACCAGTTTTTTATATATTATATAGGTAATATAATTTATTGCAACTTTTTTTGGATATACCAACATTCTAATAATAATTATAGGTGGTTTGAATTTGATTGTTGTGAATACCTACTGTTGAAAATGGTTTATACTACCTAGCTATATCATTATAAGTTGAAATTGATTTCAAAACTATTATTAGTATTATTATTATTATTACGATTCAGCTATATCATTAAATCATGTGTTTAACAATTTACAGAAAAAAGGGTGTTTCTTGTAAAAAAAAAAGTTAATATAGCCACAAGACACCCCTTAAATAGTATATAACAAATCTAGCTAATTTAAAATAATGTTATGTTCTTAAAGTATACTTAAAAGTCCCAAAAACAGAATTTGAATAGATATGTTCAATAATTAAAAGAAAAATCGGGGAATGACATGCTTGACGAATCATCCAGTATGTATTATACACGCGTAAGGATATTATAATAAATTATATGTAATTACAAATCTGGTACGTTCACGCGAGTGTATTTAGTGACCGTTATAAAAACGTTTATTTTCATTTTCGGTCTATTGGTTTTTAATGGTTTTAAAGTAAAAAAAAAATATATAATTATAATAATAAAAATAATGAAATAATAATTACAATAATAATAATAATAATAATAAAAAAAAAAAATTATTATGACGACGAGTGAGCTCTGGGGAAAAGTTTCGGTCGATCGTTTTGACATATTATATGTCGAGTGAACGAGACACGCGATTAACGTGTGCATAATTCAGTAATCCGTGAGTATGCTATCGTATAATGTATTGCAGTTAGGTTCACAATGTATTATTATTTAGAAATTTTAGTCAACAATTTCTCTAACTAGCAGACACAATGCAGACCGCGGTGAAACTATTATTATCGTTTTATGATAAGATAAATAAAACTCTACACTACAGACATAACTGACAATTTTTATTTTATTTTTGACCACATTACCTATACAGTGTTATTTTATTTGTAGTATTCTTACTCTAAGAATCAAAAGCAGATCAAGTTAGTCCAACGTAAATTTGAAAATAGAAAATCGGTAAAAAGTAATGTTATCAAACCAAAGTTCAAAAACCTAAAGACTTTTTCAACCATTCGCTGTAGGCTTTCTTAAAATATTTTAAAATCGGATCCACAATAAAGAATCGAGTAAATGTCGAACATTTGGTGAACATTTTAATTTTTAAAGGAACATTTCACACGCTATACGTTTTGAATGCATATTAATATTGTTCTTGTGAAAGTACTTTAAAAATATAATCATAATTACACACTGAATAGACACATCCATTGAAAAATCTCAATAATACTAAGGTTCACAAGTCGGCTTCTGAGAAACGCCTAAAACCTCTTAAACGGTATGAATGTATGACAGATATTGCGTATTGTTGTTATCGATCTAAAGTAAATATTGTATGTTTTCGAATCTTTGAATAGGTTATTCATCGCATTGAAATATTTTACTGACGTGAAATGTCAAAAGCCATAGTTATAATAATGACTAAGTCAGTTCCGACTTCCGACCAAAGTTCGACTTTCGTTACGATACGGTTATGGCAACGATTTGGCATAATGATATCGTAATAATATATTCTAATAACGATTATTTCCCAAAAAACGGGTCTGAACCGGTGCTTCTATGCATCGTATCGTTTTACCCAAACATTCAGATCATTGAAATTTGGTTATATTTTTACCGTTTTTCATATTTATTCCCATTCAAGTCGTACTTTGTGATGCTCAGAAATGGACACTAAAACGAGCGTAAAATACCGAGGTGCTATGCAACAGCAGTTTTCAATCGACGATCGATAGACTAACTCGCATATGTTTATAGTATAATATAACAGGAATTTTGAACTTGGTGGTCGTGACCTGTCCGCTCGCTAATTAATTAATTAGATTCACCTCCTACGTCTGATATAATGTTTAGCAAGTTTCTATGTAATGGTTTTAAGTATAGGCATAGCAAAAACAATGAATATTTAAATTGGAGTGCTGTCATTTTTAAAAGGTCATAAATCGCTGACAAATCTATTAATAAATTGTCTATTATAAGAAAGTCAACGAGGTTTGTTCATATTATATTAATATGTTATGTATACATGATATTAAAGATTTTCATATAGGTGTTAATATAACGGTCATAATAACAATTCTGCATGGACAACTTCAGCGCGAAATTAAAATACGTAATACGTGGCCTTAAATGAGATCTGTACAATATGATGCACACAAGTATCTCTAATATATATACCGAGTATCACCAAACAGCGGTAACGGACTTAACTGGCAGCTGACGGGAAATTTAGTTTTAAGATTATTATTATTATTACTTTTTTTTTGTATGGTGAATTCAAATACGTTTTCATTAATTTAAATTAAATTTTTTGATTTCAACTTCTTTTCTTTCGATAAACGCGTAGGTGCATTACATTTTTATGGGCCTCGGAAACTTTTTCGAATTTTTAAAGTGGCGCTCCAAAAATATTCATTCGTGCTATTATAATCATATTACCGTACGTCAGTGATGACACGAACAAAAAGTTCACCACGCAAAAACACAATACGTGTGAGCTTGTAGGAAAACGGCGTTCATCAAAATACGTTTTATTTTTCTCCGTCGGAGGGTTGGTGAGCTATACAAAACCATCACGACAATCCACCGTGCCTATATTTATTCGTGCAGGGCGAACACTCGTCGCTTTGCACCCCACGACGAGATTTTCGGTGTTTTCCCGTCGCTGCGGGATCGCATGCAAACGCCCAGACCCCCGTGGTTCAGTTGGTCGAGGACCGCTCGTAAATGCATTATATATTGTTATTGGAAACGTTCTAGCTGACATCGTGTGATCGGCGTGTATGCCAGCTAAATCGTTAAACGTGTTCCACTACTTCACCGTAGTGACAATTATTAAAAATATCGTAATATGAGAGAGAAAGAGAGAGAGAGATCACCATTTTATTTTCATAAAATAGTTTTTATCGGCAAAATTATAAGAAATGTGTGGATTTTAAAAAACGTTTTATTTTCATATTAATTTTTAAATTAATAGTTAAATAAGTAATAAAAATGGTTTAATAATATTTTTTAAATGTGTACATAATAATATTATGTAGGCACTACCTACACATTTAATGAGTTACACTGGATTTCTCAATCTTTTTTTTTGTATTTTGTTTTGGATTCTGAGCAGAGCAATGAACTTTTTTTTTTCAATATAGTTAGAATTCATTAATAAGTAGCACTGCTTAAATTAAGTATAAAAAAAAACATTGACAAGCTATATCTTTCTTAGTTATGTTAAACTCCCTTGTACATATTATGAAATGTATTATTGCTGATAAATAAATAATAATTCTACTGATTTATTGAATAGGTAATATTTTATATTTTATTTTACTTGGAAAATGTTTTTAGAGGTAAGCATGGTTCCTCAATATAACATGAATTGAGGTTCCTCTAAAAATGTATGAGAAAACTTGAATATACGAAAACAAGAACAAAACCAATAGAATATCAATTTTAAAATGTATATAAATAACTCTAAAAAGTTCCAAAATATTTTTAAATTTATGACATGTGTAGAAAATGATACTGTAAATATTTTATACTCGTAGCGTAACGAATGAATGTATTTTTCAGTCGAAACTAATAACTGAAACCTCTCTGAGCTAAATATTTAGTCGAAATTAGTTTTAGAATAAAAATTCTTGTAGTTTTTAATAGGTATATTTTTTGATTTCCTGATTATACTGAAAAGTATAGGTACTAGGAATTATTTACTTTTGGCCCCTAAAAGTACCATCTGGATCAGATATGGAAATAAAAACACAAACACTCATCGTTGTATAAAACAAATAGATACAGAGAGGAGCAATGAATCTAAAATTCATCAAGTACAAAAGAACATGATGTAATGTCATTATTCAAATATTTTATAACTATAAAATATGCATACATCTTTTGAAAATTTTACTTTCATTAGTGTAATAGGTGATATAATTAATATAATATTATTGTTAATGTATTAATTCGATATTCATAATATGCATAGTTGTTGTCGATACGTAAATACGAAATTATCGTTCACTGTAAAATAAAATACTTTAATGGGTAAGTCTTGATAAAATGAAATGATAAAAAAAAAGTAATAACATTTCTCAATAATTTCGTCAAAACTGCAGTGCATACAATAATAATGTTTTTGGCTCTCATGAATAACGTACGTAATAATACGGTATAGGCGTCATAATCATAATAATAATAATAATTATATTCAGGTATTATAGTTATTATACTTATTATTATACTTATTTTGAACACGGTGTGTTTTATTATAAAAAAAAAAAACAAACGTAGTTCGGCAGGTTGATGCGTTATTAATCAAACACTGCGATAATAATCATTATTCATTAATAACGTATTGTTTAGTTTTGTTTTGTATTATTTTTATGATTATTCTTCTGATTTGACGGAACGAGTAATACTATATGGTGGACCGACCGTCACGAGACGAGATAATAAATAAAAAACGTAAAATACATAGGTATAGTCGTCCCACCGCCACCGACGAGCGTTGGATTACGACATGATAATAATATTACATATTATTATAAATATTTTTATTATAATGTCCGCAAACATTAGGGGGTGGGGTGACATAAATACATGTAACAATAATATTTTAACAATACGGATCAACCGTTTATGAACACATCATATACATCCTATTATGTGCTTATTCGGGTTTAGAGGACAAGTCGTTTTCATACGAAACGCGATTTCACTGACGTGATCAAGAATAGTCTACATAAACGTCATAATTACAACTAAAAATATAAATTTAAGCTAATATTATTTTATTATAATATTCTCAGCGCTGGACATCGCGAAGGGAAGCTATTTATTCCTAGATATATGCGGAATATATCGGAGGCGGTTCAAAGCAAAACGCCGAATTGATTTTCACAAACCTAACAATATTCATATAACGTTACTTTTGATACCTATCCCTATCTAATTTATTTCTTATAATATTACTAATATGTGTTATAAACACCGAGTAGGTACATTTTGTTTTTGGTACGTGTAGTCGACTTATCACACGTAACGAACAGTGTAGGTATTGCCTTAGATTTATTTCCGTAAACTATTTATATTTTAATGTTATTCTTTAGTTTTTCTAATTTTATATTATATATATTGCTTATGTCTAGGCCACGATTTAAGACAGTATGGTTGCCAAACAATCCATTGTAAAAGTGCACACGACCGACGATATGAATTCAAGAGTCCCGTGATCTAGTACTGATGTTTTAAAGTTAAAATTTTTTTTAAATTTTTGTTACTTAAATATTTAACATTAACTATTATTTACTTTTTTTTTTTACTTAAAATATTTGATAAACAGTGTACAAACTATAGGCATTCACTAGATGGCTAACGAGTAAATGGTATGCAAAAAAATAGGCCTCTAGAAGCGCTAGTACCAGTATCTGGTTTCATATCATATGCCGTCTTATCATAGCTCTTTGGACAACCATACTATCTTAAATTGAGGTCGAGACTGACCAATTGATTATAAGTAGGAGTTGGCAACCAAAATCCATTACACATCTTCTTAAAAGTAACGTTGAATAAAAATAATTTGTAATAATGATAATAACTTAAACTTAATCATACAAAGATATTCAAAAATAAAAAACATTTTTAAAATATGAACGGCAGTTAACTTTGACCTCGATTATAATTTTTTTTTAACTTGATCATTCGAGCAAACCTTTTACATTAATCAACCCAGCTTAAGGCTTAACTATAGCATATTATTACTGTAATAATTATACACCGGACACAATACATACTAATAAATTTTAACTAGGATCTGAATTCCACTATAATAGGTACCTTCCGAATGGCTTATACCACTCTTTAGGATCAATTTTTTTTGTATTTGTATTTATATTATAGAAAATCTCTTAAATTTGTGAACAAAATGTAAATTCCGAGCAGATTATAATAATGTTATTTTTGTATTATTACCATATAAGGTTCGACAACTCATATTATGTGTCTTTTTTTTTATAACCTTCTGTTATTTAAAATACTATTGGAATTAACGGTAGTAGTTCGACTGAACGTAATAATATTATAATTTATAGTTTATTATTATTATTATTATTATTATTATTATTATTATTATTATTATTATACCATACGTGGTGCGTATGTGTTAGCAGTAGTGCAGAGGATATAAGTTCCAAAGACATCTTCGACTTTGAACATTTTAATAACAACGAATCTAGAGTTTGTTTATCTCGCAGATCCTTCTATTTCATACTGTTCGAATACCTATTGTAGCAGATAGTTGTGCGATACATCAATATCTGAGTAGATAAGTTTATATATGGATAGAAATACGGCGGCGAGGTTTTAAAATATAATATCTGCTCTTGTCAATAACTATTATAAATGAAAAAAATAACAACTTGTGATATTACGTCTTACATTGAATATGTTCTAGTTATTTCCATTGACAGTTATTAAATATTCACAAAACAATTTATTAATTTAATTGTTGATGTAATGTGAATTATGAATTGTAATATACACATGTCAGCTATGTACGCAAATAAAAGCAATTCTAATAAAATAAGACAGTTATTGATAGTTAATTCTTTCTCAAAGTTTCATAAAAAATAATATAAAATAATATGTTTTATAGGTAAGAATACTAATGGATAGTTGATTTCTGTTTGGGAATTATCAAAATTACACCTTATCTGATACGCGTACGTTTTAATATAATATAGGTATATAGGTACATATCACATATACCTAAGTACACATGTAGTATAGTGTCTTATATATTATAATTTATCATGATTTTACAAGTAAATCACCATTTTAGTTTCATTACGATTTCTGGAACTTGAACTTACACTTACACCGTTGACCGTTTATATAATATATATATAAATATAGACTACCTGAGGATGGCAAAGGTCGTAACATATCCCATCAAAAATACTCACGAGGGTATGTATTTGTATATAGAATGTTAGGATAGACGAAAATCGATTCAAAAAGGTCATTTCTTTTTTTTATTTGCTTTGCGCGCTGTAAAACGAGACAACTATTATACATAGAAGACCCCCTTTTGATTTAAACCTCGGAATTGGATCCACCTCCATTGGTTGATCGACTCGTATTTCCTAAACAACAACTGCAGATAACTGACATACAGTATAATATATAGAAAACCACTATTCAGATATAGATAGGTGTTTATTTTATACGAGCGTATATGTGTGATTAGTATTATTACTATTATATATAGGCGAAAACCAGAGGTATTTTTTTGTTTTGAAACTATTAAAAAGATGACGTAACCAGCCGCAGAAAATAAGAAGAAATTAATTTCAAAAACATTTAAAATAATTTCTATTAAGACAGAAATTTCGTTTTAGCCATGTGTACCGGTTTTATAATGAACTATGCTTGTATAAATATGAGTAAATGATAATATACCGTCTGAAATATTATCAGTAAAGACCGGATTTTGCATTAAATGTATGTTGCTATTTTCAACATCATATAGGTACATGCAATCAATGAGTGTCCACCTATCATTACTTGGTTGATTAAATATCAAAATTTTATATTGCATATTTTTGCATATTTTAACAAAAAATATTACAAATATATGTACATATAACGATCTAATTTGTACCTTGTAGACTCGTTAAAAATTGTAGAACAAGTTGAAAACTCTGTCAATGAACTTCCTACAAGCGCAAATAGTACAATAATTAAAACAAAATGTAAAAACGTTTTAAATGAAAATAAAGGATAAATGGTTTTAAAATAAATTTTGAAAATACAACATGGTGACAGTGCTAATTTCAACGATCTATCTGTTCCAAATTATTCGCTGGATATACTAGCCAATTTTAAATATGTTCCGATTACCAGTATTGATGTTGAACGTAGTTTTTCATCCTACAAATACATTCTTACAGAAAGCCGTCATAATTTCATTGAAATAAACATACTTTGATAACTTATTGTTTTTCCGATAATTAACATACTACATTAAATTGTTCGTACTTCTTTCTAATTTAAATCACCTAGTAATGTAACAATTATTTAATTTTAATAAAGCATTTTTTACAATGTATCAATGATTAAAAATTAAATTCCATTTTTAGAAATTCCATTTTTGTATCGCATATCTCCTATTTTATTACACCTTACTTTTTGTTTATGAACATTTTAATAAAATTAAATATAAATTTTATTTTGCTTTTTTTGCATTTTTTTCTTGCATATTTTGACTTTTTTTAGTGCATACGTTTGCATGCATATTTTACAATTTAAAATGCATATAAATCCAGTCTATAATTATAAATAACGTAGACAAGATATTGATTTGAGGGAAGGGAATGGTTATTTGTTATATAAGGGAGGTTTAACTAGCATCCTTAATACATTTGGTATGCTGATTACGTGGGTATTTATTTAATAGTTTTGGTTATTACAGCAACCTCCATGCAAATTACAATTATTTTAACAAATGCCGTTAGGTTTTATTAAATATAGAACAATCAAACCATTATTACATTTTCCTGAAATGTCCAGTAGCCCACTCAGCTTGCCACTGGTATGTAAACATAATATCTCAGAATGTAACTTCATCAAATCGACGAACAAATAACACTAAGCGTGATAATGGTTTATTTTCAAACAATTTAAATAATTTAAGGTGCCAATGGAATTTTTTCGACAAAAATACGGTCTGTGGGAATAATGAACCTTATCTGTAGAATCAAACAAATTTTATAATTATTATTTTTTATTTTAATTACAGAGAGTAATATTTTACAGGCTGCACTGAACTCCGTTTTTCGATATTTCAATTTCAAACTTATAATATTTTTTCAAAAAAAAATTCAACTTTAAGCTTTTTGACAAACTATATCACACCATGATTTGAAATAAAATAAAAAGTTGGATGTGAATGCGGGCTGTAGGAAGTCTTCTTAAAAAATAGTTATTAAAATCTGACAATTCTCCAAGGCCTAAGAATTATTCCTGTAAAGTTATTATTTTTCATCATAATACCCCCCCCCCCCTCTCTCTAAATAGGTATCGGTGAATAGATAAATGGAAAAGTATTATAATTATGGTTTCAATTAAAGTATAAAATATAATTTAAACATTTTATAGAATTGTGGACAATAATTTGAAAAACAGCACCGAGCTTCTTAATAACATATAAATAGATTCTTAAAACATTCCACTCTTAATTAAATTTTAATTTTCGATACACAATCGAATTTTCAAAACATTTCAACTTTATTATAGTATTATAGGTTTTTTAAATTTTTAAATTCTAAATTGTTTTGGTATATTTTCTATTCTATAATTAATGTTGACCAAATGTTTATAATATTATGCTGTATGAAAAAGCTAGATAATTTAAAACAAGATTTCTTATAAGTTGTATTCACTATTCTTACTCTTGGTTATTTGAAAATATTAGAAATAAATACCTACAATATTTTTATAGACTTTTAAAATTAAAATGTCTGTTATTTTGTTTTTATTCAAAAAATGTATTATCCAAAATTAAATTTTCAAAACATTATTATGTTTGTTATGAGACATTTAATTTTATATCATGAACCTTTCATACTGTTGGTATTGCCATATTGGCTTATAAGTTAGTAACAGTTAGTAATATTATATGAAACAATATTATAATATTTTTTATATAAATTAATATATCGTGATTTGTTTTTCGAAAAAAATAGTTCAACTTACCGTGTTACTAATGGAAAAATAAATTGCTTATAAGTTATAACAATATAAATAATAACATATACAATGTGAATCTTCCATGTAATGAACTTCCATTCATAAAATGTATGTTTTTTAACGAATTTCTCTTTAATACCTTTTTTTTTTTGACCATGAGACTTTGTAATATGGAAGCTTCACGTATTAACATTCTCTTCGAAATATTAGTTGTCAGACAGTCTCTACTCAGAATCGTTTATAGTAAAGAATTATTTATTATTGAATTCATGTTGGAAAAATATCTGATGCTGAAAAGGTAAAACTCTTAATAATAATGGTTGTTATTTTATCTTTTCGAATAAATACGATTATAAATCAATGGAATAGAAGTGGACAGTACTCGTGTTCTAGATATGATCATATCGTTAAATTTATATTTTTCAGGTACACAAGACCAAGACTATAATTTATTGTTGTGAATGGAATTTCAAAAATAAATACGAACCTGGCAAATAATCAATGTGAATATTTAGTGTTCCATTAATATATTAAATAAGTCTTATATTTTACAATATTAAAAATGTCATAGGTGCATTGTATATTTGTTTAAATAATAAAATATAGTTAATACGTTTTAAAATTCATAAGTTTAAAATAGGAACACAAATGTTGTTATGATATCATTATAAAATCTTTTCTATATTATACTATTTATAATCTATTATGTACTAAAATTTTAATTGAATTATTTTCTGACATAAAACTTATACCCCTCTATTTGAAATGTCTGATCAACACCTTTAGTAGGTACCTACTCTTGAACAAGTTAAAATAGTTTATTATAAACGGTATATCTATGTGTAATGTAGTAGTTGTAGGCATACAAAGTATAGGCTGTATATTATGTATTCAAATGACATTGATCAATGATCAACACGTTCAGTTAAAAAGTTAATTATTGTTCCAATGAATTTATTTCCGAGATTTGTTTTGCTAATTATCTGATAAATGATTACATTTGTTTGAATATTCAGTTTAATTAACGTTTATTTGTTGTGTTTCAGTAGGTACTTACCTAATAATTGTTTATTACAAACGTAAACGTTTAATCGTCCTGGACGAGTAATTCAATTTTGTCTTCGACTATTAAATTGAAACACGTTTCTGAATTTAAATATTATCAGTGTCGTTGTATTTAGTTTTTGGCTTAATTTTTTTTTTTTACTTTTATCACGAGTTTCTTTTTTGATAAACAACGTTTGATTACACAAAAAAAAAAATATAACAAACACTATTTTATTGTGACATTAAAAAAAAAAAAAAAACATGATCTTACAACAACATTTTATTACACAACAATAACTGTTTTTTTTTCGTGATTTCTGATGGAGGCGATAGGTATGCACGGAAGTAATTTCTTTCGGAACCGGAATACTCTGGGAAAAAAAATAACAAAATGAGATATGCACTTTTTCTTATTGGATCGAAGTGAATGAAAAACCTAAATTGCTATCGATTTATCCGGCTGCATGTGTAATATATATCGCTACTGTTTCTTTTTCTTTCAATACTTCAGTAACCCATCTGTGGGTATTATAATTTTGGCGACCATAACAGGCGTGTGTCGCATCTCTATAGGAGTGTCTTAAGTGCTGGTTACACACGTGTATTATAGTGTGTAATATATTCATGATATTATTATGCGCACAAATGTCTCGGGGGTCGAGTCAAACAGAGTGGAGATTCGTCCGTGTAGACCGAGGGATGTGATGAGTTACACATGTGCGTTGTATTCGGGAAAAATATTCGGGGGAAAGTATGCTGCGAAAAATATGGGTCGTGAAGAACATAATACCTACAGTATATCGGGTGTGGTTCGGGAATAGTGTGGATGAAAATTAACAGTCCGTTAAAATATTATAATTATTGCATAAACGGAAATCCAATCGGTGTGTGTGTGCTTTGTGGTCAAGTCGTCCCCGGTCTGTTGTTCGCGTCTTGAAACTCGCGAGTCACGTATGGAAATCTCAGCCACAAGTCGGTGCTTATTTCGCTTGTTGACAAAATTTGGGGCTTTATTTTATATTTATATATAGGTGTAAACATTTAAGCGGACTAATTTTCATTTCGTATTCTTGTTATTATGCGCCGAATATCTCGGCGGTCACGAAAAATTAAGTATAGGTACGTCCTTGTTGACGGAGAGAAGTGATGATAATTACGCATGGGCCTTATTATGTTTGAGAAAACGATTCGGGGGAAATTTTGTCGCAAAAAAAATTGGGTCGAGATGAGCATATTATAATATAGTATACCGGGTGTGGTTCGGGAAGATGCGGATGAAAAATAACCGTCTGATTAATAACTGATATCTATATTTTAAATAATAGTCATACATATTAATATAATATATTATCGTCCTCAGTTAATGGCTTTCAAAAAAAAAATTTTAGCTTTTGTAGTGTTTGAACATTTTATGGCAAGCCAATGAGATGCAGTAAAAATTGGGATGCCAAAATAAATCTTGTGACTCCCCCCCCCCCCAAAAGGAGCCCCTGAATTTCGGTGTGGTTGACAGTATATGCGGGTATAATATCGGGTAGCTGTGGTATACATATTATTACTGTCAACATTCAACATCCATACATAATATATTATGTATATAATATATAGTGTGGCTGAGTGGTGTTTGAGAATGAAAAGAAAGAGAAAAAAGGTCAAACGAGTGCCGAAATCCAATAATCTCGCGAGTTTCGTCAAAAACGGCCCGCGGTTGGTCTCTCTGAACGCCTCACCCGGGTTGTTATATTATATATTATATAATATATATATATATTTGTGTGTGTGTATTTTTTTTTACTTTCCCCGCATTTCTAAGCCCCCCCTCACGACACGCACGTACATATTATATTTAACGGGCGACCGGGGACCTCGCCGTGCGTGTCCTGCCGTCGCTGAACCGTTCGTCAACCCTCTGGCGGCGGTGGGTGGCGGCGTTGGCGGCGGCGGTGGGTGCCGAGCATTAAATTACAATATTATAATGTACACACACCCTCACACACATTTACACACAAAACACACACAAAAAAACACACACACACATGTGCACGCACACGCATATATTGCGCGTGCGTGACGTAAACGAATATGTATATATATGGGAAATTTTTTTCACGCGACCCTTGCCAACCCTCTCCCATCCGCGACAATAGAGAAATATAATTCACTCGGCTCAAACACACACACACACACACACACACACATATAATATACACACGCTCACGTACAATCGTGGGGGGGGGGCGCAGCTCTCGTTCAGGGTTTGTGTGTACCAACCGTCGCGCGCCCCGTGGACGAGGTTCTCGGCGGTGCTCTGCAACAACAAAAACGACCGTTCCCGGGGCATCATCAAGATTAAAGGTTTAATTTAAACTTTGCTCGCCGTCGCCGACGTTTTCCCACACAGCAGCCTCCGGTCCAAATGGACCACCCGCCCGCCGCCATTCGGCTGTACGACCGGCGGTGGAGCACGTACCCACCCACCCACCCGCCGCCGTATACACACCCGTTGGTTTGATTAACGCTGTCACGCCGGGGCGACCGCGATGTGTATGCGTGTAGGGGAGGGGACGACCCAGAATCCAAAAAGTGATTAACTTTATCAAAACTGATGCCACCAATTTATTCGGTAGGCATCGGCCAATAATCCGTATATTATATTATGTTCTAAATTATTATTATATTGTTATTATTGTTGTTGTTGTTGTTATTATTATATTGTTATTTGGCGGGACCTCACCTTCCCCGCCAGGACCGTCCGAGTCCACCGGCGACGTTTATTAAAACAATATAAGCGCGCGAACACCTGACAGTCGGAATCCTTTTGCGCCGCGCCGTAATGGTGAAATGTGTGGACCAAAGCTGGTGACACCGTCCTATATAATTACAAATATACTATATGTGTCTGTTTCGGCAATGTGGGAGAAAGAGAGACAGGGCCAGAAAGTGAGGAACAGAGGGATCAGGGCGATAGGGAGCGGTGGGCAGATAGTGCGCGAGATGGAGCAAGGAAGGGTGCGGGGTTATTTGAGCTAGAGCTCTGTGAAAATTTGGTCGCCGATAAATCACACCATCGGTCGACCGGCGTCTGTGGCGTTAGTTCGTGGCAGACCATACGTGGGTACTGTAGGGTTGAGGGGGGGGGAAGATTTCGCAATTACATTCTCTTACGTCACCGGCTGTAAGACTCGGTGCAGTGAGTATACGCCAGCTGTGGAACTGACGTAGGTAAGGGTAGCGAGGGGTGATCGAATACGATTTTAACACCCCATAACAATATATAATACCACTGTATAATACGGGGCGATACGAAAAGTATAATCTATTATAAAATAAAATATACGACGCGCCTTTACCGTTGGACATAGCTAGGTAGCTGCAGGCTAGAATATTGCCTGCTTCTATTTGAAATGGACGGGAAAAGCGTTAACAAAAATTAAATTTCCACAAGTGAGCAGCTATTCATTATTATAGGCTTGAAATGGATAACCGTACAACTGGGAGTCTTGAAAGTTTTTCTGGGTACGGAGTTTTCAACACGAGTGTTGGCATGTTAGACTATTATTCGTATTTCTACTTAAAATCATTTCGGATTCAGCGTTTAAAAGCCTGATATTGGAAAAAAATACGACATAATTCAAACGTTCGTTCTATTCGTTGCCAAGCCAGTGGTTACGTAAATTCAATTTTTTATCCGATGGTCTTACAGGAGGCATTTAGAATAATATTACGGGCAAATAAACGTTGTTGTACCTACACATCATTATTATTCTGGCGAACAAACTCAATACAATCGCTATTACCATGCGTAACCCGAACGTGGATCAGACTACAACTTGTTATAAATAAACGATTCATGCGTTGCAAACCGACGTTTTTTTTTTTTGTTGTTTTATTATTAATTGCTCATAAAATGATAAATATTATGAACATTAGGCACCTAACGATTAACGTAATACAACGGATAACCGGCGTAACATATAAAACGAGGTGATTAACGCTATACAATTCTGAATGGTGCTGAGCGATATAAACTAATAAGACGTATATTAGCCGCTATTATAGTATTATTTATTATAATGTATTCGAAAAGCGTTCGGAACGGCCTCCCGGTACACTTACCGAATTGTTCCCGTTTCGTCGATAGTTTTTCAACAGTCCTCCGGGAAACAATGCACAAATTATCGGACGCCGCCGTGCGTATGGTTGTAATCATATTTTATTTAAACATCGAAACGTGTATTATACATACCTAATAATATCGTATTGAACCTAGCCGTTTACCACGCAAAAATGGTCGGTAAAAATATATTATTATTATTATTATTATTAATACTATTTTCTGCGCTTTTTTTTTCTATTGAATAATAAATTATACAACAATAGCATGTCCGTTTCTACTTTCTACACACGGATACCGGCAAATCGTATAAACCACTGTTGTAGCATGCATGCGTATATTGATTGAATTCTCCTTGGTTTTGGCTTTAAGTGTTGGGCTGATGGAACTCGGTAAAAAAAAAAAAAATAATAAATACAATTTTAATAACTATACAAATACCTAAATGCTATTTATGTTGGACGTTTAAGCTGTAGCTATCATATACAATTGATCGAGTTCTCGTTGTTTTCGACTTCAAGTTTCGGGTTGATGGAACTCGACAAAAAAAACAAATTACACAATCTAACTGAAAAACCGATAAATTAAATTTTAAAACTCAAACAATCACCTATATTATGATATTTAAGTAGGAAATAAAAAATATTGTGAGCTGTAGATATAGGTACTTAATATTTTTGAGGCTATAATTGCGAGCATAACAATATTATTAGTGTAATTCATACATTTTAAAAGTTAATCAGTTTTAACGAATTTTTATGTTATTGAGTGAACACTATTGTGTGATGTGAAAAATACAATAATAACCATAATAACATGGAGTTGATCATTCGTGTGAATTCGGTGCTGCAGTGGTGAGTAATAATGATTATTTTTTTTTCAATTGGTTGTCATTGTGATTATTAATTTTTTTTTATTTCAACAGACGTTTGAAAAACAGTGTTAATATAATATTCATTAAATTAATGTCATCCACAGAACAGATGATTCGACTGAATAAATAATTTAATTTATGTCAAAACACGATATTACAATATAGTTTATAATACGGTAATATAATAAAACACTGAAATAACAATGACGATATTAAAAACATAACGTTTAATGAAAATGTAAATTTTGAACGTATGTAAAATAATAAAAATATAAAACGATTTTATCGGGTGGCACTCGTCAATTTTTCAACCCTCAAAACTATATGGGAGCGAATCGTCTACCGTTGGTTGACATATGAAATATTTCGATCGGTTGAGCTCATCCTGTGCCGGGACGACACGCGTCAAGTATTACGAAAGAGCGTCATTTCGCTCAACAAATTCACCGACGAAAATGTACAAGTTTTGAGTGTTGTGTAAAGATTTTACACGGCAGTGGCAGTTCTTCTAATTCCAACCAAATAGTTTCAAAAATAAATGTTTGCCGTCCTATTACGTTGTGTTCAAAGGTGGTAGAAATACATTATAATAAGTAATAATTATTGAATAAATCCTCAAATGGAAGTGTAACGAAATCGTGGTTAGGTTAGATGAATAGATTAGATTATATTGGGTACCTATAGATAGTCTTTCGTCGTTTTAAGTGCTAAATATACATCAATATAAAGTCTACGTATATTATTGATATATATTTTATTATAGTCTATATGATATAGATTTGTATTATTTCTTATTCTTACAAAGGTAGTTAATATAGACTTTTTTTTTTAAAAGCAGTGAATTCAATTTGAAATTGATTTTTTTTAAGTGCTACCTGTATTTTTTGGCATCTACTCCCTAGTTAAACATTTTCTATTGATCTGACACAGATTGAGTAAATGTACCTAGTAGAATTCAATAGTTTAGATGTATATTGTATATAGTGTATTTATGGGCACACAAAGTAGCTACTATAATATAGCTTTCAGATTTAAAACAATATTTAAATGTCCCTAGATTGTCGAGGGAAACGAGACGATTGGACGACACCCCTCACTCAAATAATATATCCCATCCTCAAAGCGTACTCATCGTGCATACTAATCATTCGTTTTGCATTATAACAATATTATAACCCTCGTGCCCGTATATATTATTATTATTCCCTCCCTCTCCTGATATTTTACGGAAAACTACCCTTCGGCGAACACTGGCCGTGGATCATTAGACAGAATCTAGTGTTCCAAAATCAACCCTGCGGGATTCTTTTCTTGCGAGTTTTTTTGTATTTTACACACACCGCTGAAACGTCAAAAAAAAAAAAAAAACGACCGGAATAATATAATACATCTATATTATATATTATAGTGCGTTTGGCGAGCAAAGGAATTTGTGGCCGGAACGTTCGCGTTACCTATATATATAGTGAGTATACACACGCTCCGCTAAAGGATATCTCGAAAAAACGTATTATATAGGTTACCTACCTACTACGCCAAAGACACTAATAAAACAATAATAATAATGGAGTCGTTACACCCGACGTGCGTGGTATACGATATGGTCGGTGCGTAATGCGTTCGGTCGAGTGATGACAATCCGTTATTTCCAGCAGGCTTATCGCTTAGGTCGAACGAACGGTTTCGGGAGACCCTTCGCGTAAAACCGTACAATCGAATTCCACGGACGCGCTGCGCACCAATCACTCAACGACATAATAATAATAATAAAAAAATCCGTTTTATTTTTTTCCGCCGTCGATTATCGTAGGTATAGGTACCTACTTTATCGATTTACTGTTTACGATATATATATGGGATATATGAGATTCCGCAGACACACGAGACGGACACAATAACGACGCGGTCTTTACCGGTTATAGAACCAATCGTGTGGTCCGATAACTATAAATTATTAGTTGGCTAGTTGAACTTTACTATGTCAGACATAAGACGATATCACTTTGTTGACTCGACGAGTAACTCTTTAAGGTAGGTTAGTTTAGGCGATCGGAGTCAAATAAATTATGACTAACAAGTCTCGTTTGATTTTTTTCCCTTGTACTCCGGCCTCAGAACCAAGTGAAATTATTATTCGTTTACCTTACGTTCGTTCTACCTTGGTAACGTAGAATGGCGCATCTAATACATTATTATTATGGTATCGGAAACCCATTCAAGAAGTATTCGAAAACTCTCGGGAAAAGCAATACAATTATTACGATTTACGATTACGCTCATCCGCACGATACAGCCGCAATCCAAGTCACGGAAGAAATAAGGCTATAAGGAAAACTACCGTTGAATACTACTGAAATACATAGGTATAATATTCGTCGGCGGAAATGTGAAACGCTGTAACACTAATGGTTTATATACTTATATATTATTATGTTCTTATTCGCACGTTTCATCGAATATGTTTCTCAGAGACCGCGTGTGACGTGCGATCTTTATAAAATTTTTTTTGTTTTAATATTTTTATTATTCTTATTGCACGTTTGTACTACAAGACCTACGCGGATTCACACCACAAACTACTATCAATCAATTAACAAAAAGTCTTGTTTGTTCCGCGCCGAAATGATATCATAATATATTTCAACAAATTGGATTCGTAATATTACAAGGTGATATTTCAGCGAAAATCTAATGACTCGGCGAAGCAGCGCGCAGATATCTCGAGATTATGTATTGTAATATTTAAACGTACAGAACTACGTAGATCGATGGAATTAGCATAAATAATATACGCGGATCAGGGGGCTGCGTTTATTAAACAAATATGGATATTGTCAAAACGCGCGAATAATGAATAACTTTGGCGTTTACAAGGCTCGCGCGCGCCTTACAGCGACCTAATAGTTAATTGGTGTGACTTGGAAATTACTTCGGTGCGCCTGCTCGCATAAAATAGTATTATATGTATATATACACATATTATATAAATACACGCGTTCTGCGCGCGCTGAATATTTCGAATAAATTACCCGCAGCCGGTTGTTTTCCGATATATATGTACGATATTGTGTACAGAATAATATTTTCCGTCGCCCTGCAGCACCACACCTATATATTATTATTATTATTATTATTATTATTGTTGTTGTGTATAACAATTTAACACCGTTTTGTGTACCGGGAGTGGTGTAACGCCGTGATGGCATGCACACTGCGAGGTGATGGATACGAGATGTGCACGAGCGAGACACGTGCGATCTAGAACGAGGCGCACACACATCATCGCATAATATTCTCTCTCCCCCCCCCCATCCCTCAACACACGGGGGGCTGGGGTTTGGCAGAGAAAAATTACGCATCTCCTCGGCGGCAGCGAAGGGGGGGGGGAATCCGCCGCAGATGCGAGCGAGATCATTACGCTAATTATTATTGTCCGCGTGTACCTACGTCGTCGGCGACGACGTATTAAAACGATTTCAACGCGATATTATCCAAAGTTTCCAGGCCTCCGCGCGTTCGTGATAAATGGTTTCCACCGAGAGCGTTAATACAATGTTTAAGCACACACACACACACACACACACACACACACCACAGTATGAGCGTCCTGTCGCGGATATAATAATATAACAAGGAGTACCTATATCCGGTATCCGGTGACTTGATTGCTATAGGTAGTTTGATCGCCGTCGCCTAATATATTATTATAATCTGCAATATTATGAAAAGGAATGTTAAAAGTAGCCTTGGATTTTTCTTCGCCGACGCAAGCCCGGTTTTCCCGGCAGGTAAATGGACTATAACGGCATACTTAGAACGATAGATCTTTTGGAATTTTAAAATGTCCAACAAATTGCATATACAATGTACTTAGTATTTTGTATTTCAAGAAATTTTTATTTCAATAAATGCATATTTCAACCATTTTATAAGGGTTGTTTAATATAGTTACTTTGTATATCTTATCACTCACCTTGGTTGATTTTTCTACGATAGGTTTAACGCTGATCAATGATACATAGATATTGTTCGTGATCGATTTACCTCGACCTTAAGATTTATATAATATGTCTAATATTACACTTAGGCTCGCATTAGAAGGCTTAAGGTGTGCTGTTTAAAAGGTAAAGACTTTTGGTAAGATGAACTTTATACCTAGTTATTAAAATACATCAATATTATAATTATTTTGTTAAACCTCCGAAAAACGTATATAATATTTCAACCTATAATTGAATAATGAAACATAATATATACATTATGATAGGTATTATAATAATAATGATAGTATAATTATTATTATTTTGATAAATATAATTGAAAACACGCGTGGATTAAAAGGACTGTTTTAATATTAAACATGGTTCCAAGTAACGGAATTTATCGGTAAAAACCTATACAATTTGTATTTCACTGGACAAGAAAATTCGGCAGGCGATAGCGAATTAACTCGAGCGCATACTTGTGCATGTTACATCTGTCCTCAAGTGGCTGCAAAAGGGTCAAGGTAATTTTTTTTCTTCAGAATTTAGGGCATGTTTACATATCAATTTCTATTAGACGCATTTTTTGAAGTTTATCGATTTAAAAACAATAAATTGTTGTCAATAATCCTATTATATTACTGAGATACTATATATCTATTTACGGTCCAAAAAAATTAATGGTTCCTAGTTTAGATATTTGATCTGTTATATATAATGCTAGATGATACATTGTTGATTCACGCCTCAAGTTATTATTAAAAACAACCTAATCACAAAATGTGTGATGATAATACAAAATTGAACATTTAATGAGCAACGAAATAATATTATTAATTTTATGTGTATTCGAATTTCGAGTCACATGCTGCCAACTGTTTCTCTTATAAACCAGTGGTGAAGTATCTCATGCATACTCGTGGATTTATTGGTTGCCAATATGTATCGTGGTGTAGTTGAAATTGATTGAATATTGTGAGATTACAAATTCACAAACCTTTTTGGTTGAAACGTTGAAATAACGATAGCGTCATATAAATGGAAAAAAAAAGTAAAAAGTAGAAGCAAAACCGCAGGCGAAATATATCAATATATTATATTGAATTGGGTAGGTACAGCTAAAAATTAAAAATTATTATTTTTAAATACTAATTTGATTTTATTATAATATGCATGATATTAATATGTACGGTGTTAATAATGAAGTGGAATGATATTTTTCAAAAAAATAAAATATTAGGTATAGAAATATTTTTTATTTATTTTTGAATATACCTAAGTGTATTTAATTAATATAATATAATATTTCAAGTTTTTTTGTTCACACTTTTTTACATATATGTTTATGAATGCTTGTTCATGAATCCGTAGATATAGGAGTAGTCCAAGACACAAGAACCAAACAAAAAAACACGCATCCAAACAGGTTTTGTATACACTTATTAGTTATTAAAATATATTGCATCTGAAAAAAAAATAACAAAATCAATTAAGATTGAAATAATATTGTTATTGGATAAATTATTGTATAAAATAACAGAGATAATGCTCATCGTAAAAATTGAAAATACATTATATAGGTAAATAGTTGATATTTAATGATATAGTATTTGACTCGTTATTTATCACTCCAAAAAAATGTAAATGAAAAAATCTATCTCGCGTTAAGAAACATAGCACGATACTCAACATTTTTAACTTCAGGAAAAATGTATAAATCATATTAAATATTTTTTCAAGGTTTTAACGTAATTTGAAAAATATCGAGTAGCGTGCTACGTTATAAGTTCATTTTTACTTAAATACAAATATTCAAAATATTAAAGTCAAATAAAACATAATTTTTATTGTATTCAATATTGCAGTTTGTATCTCGCTGAACGCTTTTTGGTATCTACAATTAGAATTCATAATTTCTGAAATATATCCATACATTTAAACAAATAATTCTAAAACAAGCTATTATAATATAATATACTTTGTTTTATTTTTAACAAAAATTGTATAACATTTAGTACAAATTCTCAATACCTAAGTCATAAGTATCCATGACGAAGAAAATCTACGGCTGGCTATAAGGCTGGCCCAAGAAGAGGACCTACTAGACGTAACGTTCAAGATGATGTACTGAAGTGGGCTCGTGAAGATCATTGGACCAACTGATATGAGTTTAGCTTTGCAAACCGTACCGATTGTTCGTTCTCGTTGTGTTCGTAATCTTCATATAGATAAAGTATTAGGTGGCCTCATAAGAGCACACCTATACGTTTCAAATATTGTTTTTTTTATAAACGATGCTACATGGGGGGGGGGAAGCTCTGCAGTTCGGCTCCCTTTGTAATGATTCCATACAAAAAAGGTGCGTTTTAAGTGAATGACCTCTATGAGTTAAGCTCGATCTTCGCTATGGATTCGTATGCTTTCACGTGGTGTGCATTTATATTATTATCATATCGTATACCTGAGTATTGTATTATTATATCGACGAGAGAAATATTAATTCAAACATAATACATACATTACATCTGCACTCTGCGGTCACTGTTCAGCGTGCGGTGCGTGTAATATCGTAAAACTATTGTTTCTCGTAGAGATTAAACACACGGTTTGCGGAAGGAGCGGTGTCTGTCGGAGGGGGAGGAGAGGCTTTTGCGATTTTAATATAGTTGCAAATTCTCGCGACTCTCTAGCACGTTACACCGACAAGGCGGCGGCGGAGACCACAAACGGCACGTGGCACCGACGCGCCGTTTCCGGTTTTATTTATTATTTCACCGTTGTTTATACGTCATCTAAATATAATAACTTTACGGCACATTAATATTGTTAAGACCTCGTTTTGGATTTCGAAACGCCTAAGCTCCTGCACAGGAGGTATAAAATGGATTTCAAGTTTCGTCCGCCGAACAAATTATTATACCATTGCACTATTGCAGGCATATTATAATATAATAATATGTATATATTATTATAGTGAGTTTAAATCGCGCGTGGGATATTATTGTTATTGTTATTATAATTATTATTATTATTATTATTATTATTATCCGCCTCTCAGGTTGATCGAACGATGGATATAATAATAATCACGCCATGCGGGCGATACACATTTACACATAAATTTATAGGTATAAGACATTCTGGCGCGTACCTACCTTGCTGAACATTCTTAACAATATTATTATTATTATTATTATAATCGCAGTACAACCGCACGAATACCACAGGGTTGGTGAAGAAGCAATTGTGATACGCGAAATATGTCAGAATCCGTTTAGTGAACGAACCGTTAATACTTTCTATGTCGAATCCTTGCGTATAGTACGTTTGTAGGCCGTTTGCCTATCCCGTCAGTATCGACTGTCGAAACATTTCAATCGTTCTACTAATACAATTTTTTTATATGACTGCTAGGGCGTCAACATCAGCTAGGATTATTAGTATACTTTTGCCTAGAATATATTATTGGTCGTGTCAAAATAAAGACAAACTAACCTATTTTAGGTAAGACAATAATAAATTACAGTTATTTGAAGTATATACTTTATTCACTGGTAGTTGCATTGATTTTGAGTTGGTGAAGATTTTTGATTAGGGGATACTTTAGTTATTATGTGATTGATTGTCAAGTTTAGGCACGGAACTGATTACAGTATAATACGCCATAACCATTTCAGTGGGTATTTAGGACATTTAGTTACATTGTGGTCGATTGTCAGGTTTTCCTTGCACATGTCGCATGTCGGGGTATGTTATTTGATGATGAGAAAGGAATGAGTTAAATGAGTTAAATGAGCCTATTCTGGCTTGGGTTATTGTTACTTCATCTCTTTTATTCATAGTAAGGTGAAGATTTTATTTTTTGATGAATGTTTTTAAATGTTTAAAAAATTTTTGTAAGTGCCAATAATTTTGTTCCAATTATTGTACTACGATTTCTCAGTTGTATGGTTGATGGAATTGTGTGCTTATGAGGTTGTGATTATAGGTTGTATGGTTGATAGAATTGTGTGCTTATGAGGTTGTGATTATAGGTTGTATGGATTGCCAGGACGTGGATGCTTAGTTTGAAATCATGTCTATTGTTTCGTTTTCTGGTATCCCAACGGATGAGAACGGATTCACATGGATACGATTCGTTAATATGCGTTTATGCGATATCAGTTCTCGGATGTGTGATCGTCATTGACTGAATATTAATTATTAATAATAGGGTTACAATAGAATCAAACCAAAACCATTGTTAGGTTGGCGTCTAATTAATCTAAAATAATACGACATTTCCCACTAAATTATGCGGTTTGTCGTCTGTAGTGTATAGTACAGCACATCGAAATGCGCAGTATTACGTTTCGGTATACAATATACATTATGTGAGCGTCTCGTAAAGTCGTAAGTGTAGGTAATAGTTTTTCGTTTTGGTTCTACAACAAGGAGAAATTATAATATTATATTATCGTTCGTCGTGTGTATAATATTTTGATTATGCATGAAATACGTACTGCGCAGTGCGTTCGTAACGAGCAAGCAATATAGTAGCACGAAGTGTGCAGTTACTTCCTTACTCGTTTGGTACGACGACAAAAATATAATGTAATATAATATAATGTTTAGCGCGCGTAGGACACAAAATCGCGGTTTTCGAGTGAACGCGATGGAAATTATTTTACGATTAATCATAATTTTGGGACGGCGCATAATTTACGTCGACGCGTCGGGTTAAGGTGTTAATGCGTACGCAATATATATACCTATACGACGCGTAATATATAATAATATACGCGTATACCCATTCGCTAGTACGAAATAATAATAATAGTAATAATACGACACACTAAAAAGTACGGCCCAGGCTGCAGCGGATTACCTACTGTAATATAAAACGTCGTCGTACGTGACGGTGCATACCTGTAATTAGCAGCTACAGCCACCTGCGATTTCGTAGTGTTTTTCACCTCCCCCGGTGCGCATAAAAAAAGAAAAAAAAACGATTATAATATTGTATAGTTGGATTTTATTTACCGTTTAGATTATATCGGAATCCGCACCGACGCCGACTCCGCATACACAATATCGGTTTGCAGTAAACACACACAACATTATATAGTACATTGTATTATATTATTATAATATACATTTTTTTTATGATAATATTATTATAATATTATTACAATTAGGTCGACGTGAATTTGCATACGAAGGCGAAGGCGACGCGAGACGGCTAAAAAACTGCTCTTCACGCTATCCCGAGTGCATAACGAGGTAAAAAACTACAAAACGAGCTTAATATGATGTACACGGGCGTATATTATTATAATATATTTATGCATATTTATATATTATATATATAGTCTTTGGTTTACAAACGTTCCCGCCTCAGCTGTCACCGTTTTTGTGTATCATTTATTTTTTTTTTACATTTTTTTCCTCATTTTTCCATTCCTACGACGATAATATTTTTTTTGTATAGCTCAGCTGTTAGATCATATAACTACACCAGACATTTTAGCGTACGTAATGGAACAGTAAGTTTCATGCGACGCAACCGTCAAGAATTTCCTCGAAAATCAGTACAGTTTTTACAGTGCTTTTCAAAGTAAAGCATATAGTGATGACTGCTACAGTAGCCGATTACTGGATGGTTGGAGACTTTTATGGTTATTTTTCAACCCGTTCTCCAAGCTTTACGATTTAAAAAAAAAAAAAAACACAAAAGTTTATGAAACCAATTTTACGATAAGCCTCGAGATGATTGTCAACCATTCGCCGACTAAATAAAACATTCCACGGTGGCAAGAAAAAACGTCTCTAATTTTTCTTAATTATATATTTGTGAATACTTAATGTTTGGTTATTTTATTTCTAAAAGTCCAAATAGTTTTACGATTTAGGTATTATTGTATGTCATAATGATCATCAACAATGTTTCTAAAGTTGAATAATTATTTCTCTTGGTAATTACTGTTAAGGTAGCTGATTCATGATGTTATTGCACACTTATAATATCTATCTTGTTCATTAATGCTTATTATTATTATTATAAAGATTACGTATTATCTATTATACACAGTAAACATCACGTTTAAATAGTATATCAATAAGGGGGGAATAAGTCTTGGAATTCGCCAAAGGCGTGGAAAAGTGTTCACGGGAACAAAACTTTCCCCCCACAACGAATCTAATAGTTCAAGATAATGAATTAATAGTATTATTATTATTGAATTGTCGATGCCTCTAGAACAAATATTATTAGGTCCATTAACGTAATATTTTATTGTTTAATCGATGACGGCCGTCAGGGATTAAATTATTATAAAAACAACGACACTAAACAAATTAACGAAGAAAGTATAATCATAGCTTAGCTAATACTGATAAAAAAATACAACGATACATTCACAATATTCATGGAAGTCATCAGCGTCCAGATAAATATCTTGTCCAGTCTTTATTAGAATATGCCTCTGGGTAGTGGGCTCTGAAACCCATTTGCGGTAGTTGAATTTTGGCATCTACAGCTTGAAATAGAGCACCCCCGGTATGACTGCTATCCAGTCTTGCGCACGCTCCGTCTTATTTCTTTAGTAGAAAGCCGTGTTAAAACTAATCTTGTATTTTTGCAATGGTTCATTGGTGGTTCAAATCATGCTCCTGCTCTGCTCTCGCAAGTGCACTTTAAAATTCCTTCTCGTTCCACAAGGTTTCAAGTTTCCTTTGTTCTTCCTAGGCCTAGTACCAGCTCTGGTAGACACCAACCGATCAACTGTTTGATGCGTCTCGGTAACGAGGACGCAATCTATTTTAGTGTATTTTAATTATTAATTCAAAGTTATTTGTTTTTGTAGCATTATGTTATTTTGTATTCCAACAAAACTCTCCCAAAACTCGGTGTAAAAATATCGCTAAGTACCTACATAAAAAAGCTCTAAAAGTTGTGATTTTATTTTATAGCTAAGTCTTTGAACTTTATATACCATTTATGTTAAATTAGTCTGTTAATTAATTGAACTTAGCATAGGGACCTTAAAACATGATACGTAGTAATACACTACTTATTTCAATGATATTAGACAGTACACGATATATTATTATGTAGGTAATCATTATGCTATAGTATTTTTAAATTTTTAACTTAATTCGTCAAGCTAAGTTCAATAAGTTTTACAATGATGTTTCTTTTCTCTAATTATTTTATAAAAATAAGTTTGTATGTTTATAAATAATTTATGGTTGAAAGTAACAATATTAATTAGTATTTTTTTTATTTTGTTTATTAGTGATGGCCATTGGTGTCAGCCAGTGAATTGTAATGCCGTGGAGAATATTATCTTATAAAATGATGGAAATGTGCAGCGATGATTTATAGTTAAAATGGCTATAACTTTCTTAATATTATTCAAAATAATTTATAAAATACATCATGCACTTTTACGTAAAATTTCTAATTAGATGACTGTATTTTCAAATTTCATTATTTAACAATACATTTACTATGCTTACTCAATCAATTTTTTTCGTGAATCGTGTTGCCTCTTGGGATTATAGTCCGGCAGTTTTCACGTGTGTTTTGCCTGTGTGTGCATTTTAAGGCACTCTTTTATTTTTATACTTAGCTGACCCTATACCGGTTCATTGGATTATATTATAATATGTTGTTTAGTTTATGTAATCTCTATTATTATTATCCAAGTTTCCTATGTCGAAATTATATTTATTATTTATTGTATCGTATGAGTTAGTGGATCATTGGTCCTCCACCTGTTTAATATATATATATCAAAGAAATCAAATAACTCCTATCGGGGCACCTGTTACGTTTTCACAGAGGTTTAAATTGTTACTGTGGTTATGAATGTGTTGGACACCAATGCAGTATTATTATTTTTAATTTAAATTAGTATTTACACTCACGACTCTGCTTACAGCGAAAAATTGATATTTTTATTTGCTGATGTCAACTAGAATTTGAGAATTTACGTAATATAATTTCTGTTTTAATAAATGATTGCAAGAAATCATTTACGCATTAGCACACTTATCATATTATAGTGGATTCATAGAAACGTAGAAACTAAAATATAAAAAAAAAATGTTGTGCATAATAACGCAATGTCAATTATTATTTAAAAAAATTATATAAAGAAAATATAAAACAATATTGTTTGTCTATGTAATATAATATTATACGTATCAATTTACATGTTATATATTGTTTAACTTTTTTTTTTATCAAGACGTTTTAATCCAATAAATCTTGTATAAAAGTTATATAGTTAATATCAATTATAATAATTGTATAATAATTTATATAGGTATTCACGCACCGACACTAGATCACTTGATAAGTGATAACATTAGAAATAAAATATCATGAACACAATGTATTAAAATTGCATACACGAAGTGCCGTGCTACTATACCCTAATAATACTATTATTATTATATAAATATTTAGTATACGTTTTTTAAATTTTTTTTTTCTTAAAATGCTCATCGATAGTGATTATTTATTCAGTGATTAAAAAGTTGGTCATAATAACAATTGGTTACTATGAATACCAGCAGTCCAATAATTAAAAGCTTTATACACATTTTGATAATATTTGATTATATTATTATTAACCCACGTCTATGACTAAACTAATGGTTATGACCTAGGTATCAACCATAGAAACCATAATATTTTACATAACAGTTTTTCGTTTTGATCATCAATGTCAATTTTATCATGGGAAATTCCAAAGAAAATTTTGTTACCAAATACTTTAACTCCAATGTTTTAATGTTTTCTAAAATATATTTATCTTAGGTACGTATACATTCATCTTATGTACGCAGTGGCGTGGAACCCATACCCAAGAGGGTTGACTGCATACTCTGTTTTTTCGGTAAGTGGGGTCAATGGGTACCGATCTCTGGGTACCTCCTAACCATATAAAACAAGTATGTATGGTCAGCATAAACGAAGGTATAATAATTTTTGACCACTCCGATTTAATTTCAGTCTGTCACCACTGTACGTATGGACAAAAAAATGTGAAAATTTACATTTAAACATTCCAAATTTCTATATAAGCGTTGTATGGCATACGTTAGATTCTAATGAATATAATTTAATACTTGTATAATATTATAATATAAGTATATTTTATTATTACATCCATCTTATACTTTTGTAACAACTATTGATTTGAATTTATAACTATTTTGATCAGCAATAAAACAATCATTTAAAATGTGATAGCGAGAGATTATTATTATATTTAGTACACTCATTTTTGGTACTAAGTTGAACATTTTATTTTTATTCATCATACTGGGTGTTTTAAAATATCGGATTTGACTTAGCGTTAGAGTTAAACCTAGTTAAAATGTTATAAATCGTTTCCATTCTTAAACATAAAAACCAAAAAACACGTAAAATCAACGAACTTTTATGTGCAAAACAATATTTTTATAGCGAGTAGGTGTGAAGTAATGCTATTTTTATATTTAATGTCATTACATTAAATGACTACATCGAATTATTATTTACGAATAAGGGACATAACAATTTTGATTTATTTGATAATATTATTACTTTTATCGTTATAGTTTATGACCAACTTTATTACTATTATTTTTTTTATCAGATCGTCCAATTCTAGATCGTTGTGAAATATTAAAATAGATTAGTGGATTTTAATCTTATCGAACCCAAATGAAAATAATTAATTGACAAAAAAAATAATCAGACAGTTATTTTTAAACTAAATCGCTTTCGATTCAATAGCTGGCTATTACATCATTTAAACATTCATTTTTTATTCAAATTTTTTATCGGCGTTTGCACGACGCAATTATTATGAAAAACTCTGATAATAATATTCAAATGATCTTTAAAACTTTGCTTGTAATCGCTAGTATTTAAACTTTTTTTTTGCTGGCTGGCAATAAATGTAGTATAACATTTCTTCTTTTTTTGTTTTTGATTTTCTCGCTCCCTCTCAAATTTCGATTTAACTTTAAACGAGCTTATTATTCAGGTTTATCTCTCTCTTTCGATTCGATTAATTGCTCTGTTTTTTTTCTTTTTTTTCATGATCTGAATGTTAATGAAGTAATTTTTGCATTTATTCTGATTTGTCGTCATTAAACAAAACTAACGTTCCACCTACGGAAACCTACGAGGCTACACCAAGAAAGAATGTTTTAAAACGTCCCTGCGCACGAGTACGACCACATTTTGTCACTATAAAAACCACTGTTTAACAGTTTAATATTATGTCACACAACAATAATTACTCTATTGTAATTATGTTCTCAAATGATGTACGCAGCAGCTGTTTGGAATCCACGCATTACAAACGCGTAAAAAAAATGTATATATATTATATTATATTATAACAATAAACATTAGACCAATTATGTCGGACTTTATAGCACACCAAATGTATAATATACGCGGTTTTATTACAACATTCACAGTATTTTAACATAGATTCGTAGTTTTTTATTTGCACCGCTCTTAACGTCACGAATTTTACAAACCATAAAATATGCAAACGATATTATATTATATCGTAATTTTATTTTGTATACACTACCTATGGGCTATGACAGTGTAAATAATATTTATTTTATTCTTTTCACCGCACTTTAAACGACCTATCGCATGCGCTGGTGAAACTTTTTTTAATATTAAATAATAATATTAATGTTGTAATCATTACGATATATTATTATAGTCCGGTATATTTTTTTACCTATATATTTTGTTGTTCGTGGTGAACACTTGTATTAACATTTCATACAATAACATCCATCGTTTCTAAAGCTATCTGTTTTTTCATTATTATTATTATCATTTTATGTACACTATTATTGTACAATGTACACCCATACCGGGTTCCCGAAATATTTTTTTGCGTTGCTCTCAGTTTATTAATTCCTCATTAATCATTTTATTTATTTTTATATAATATATACCTACCTAACCTGTCTGCATTGTACGAGCAGCGCCGTATACATAATGCATAATATACCTATACCTATGGCATAGTGTATCCCGAGTGAAACAATGACCTGTTGTCCATTTTTAATCTTTTAATTCTTTAAGGCCAACATCCGTAAAGTTTAGTTTAAAAATACATTTTTAATTGTTAACAATCGAAATGAAAAAAATAAAAATATTTATAGGTATATATTTATTATGCAACGCAACGTTTATTACATGAGACTTACAACTAGTACGGCCAGTACGGGAATATTTAGTCGCACCTACCTATATAATAGATCGTAAAAATTGGCATATAGTATGTGAGATAAAATATTGTCAGCAAAACAAAATAGAAAAAAAAATATCGCATTCATTTTAATATCGTGGAGTGGTGAGAATAACCATTACAATAGTTTTATTGTAATGGTTAATTACAATTACATGAATAATAACAATAATGTGCACTTAGAAAAATTTAAAAATGTTTACAATTATAAAATTTTTCCTAAAATATAACTTTTTTGTTGACACAACATAATATTATAGTTTAAATCAATACTAAATATATTATATACATGTTTGTATAAAAAGAGCTATGTTGTATAGTATGAGTCGAGTGTACTTACCTCGTCGTTAAATAGGAAGTTTGCTATTATCAAATGTTTTCAATTTGAATTCGATGATAAATCATAAATACAATAAAGTTGGACAAGTGGGTAACGCTCTGCTATACAGTAGTTGTCGGGACATGTTGTAATGTTTGAATTTAGACATGAATTATTCCACATGAAATGCGATTCTGAAATTCTGAACGGAGACGTTTTGTTTCCTGTAAATAATTCACGTACAAATAATAAAATTTCATAATTAAAAAAAAAAACTGATACAAATTAAAAATATCTTATAGCTACAATCACCGTAACTTTGTCAAGGGTAGAACAATTTCGTGTGGGCAATCTTCTATTAAAAAGCTATAAAAAACAACTTATGAATTTTGACCAAAAAAAATTTGAAAATTGTCGAAATTCCTATAAAGAAACTTATAAAAAAATTTTGCATTAAAAGTTTTTTTAGCTAGTGAAAAAGTTTCTGTCGAGAAAAATTTGAAAAAAATTTGAAAAATTTTGAAAAATACTAATATAAATTTAAGGTGACTATTTCAAGTAACTATGGTTATTAATTTTTGAGTTAGGTACATCAAAAACTATAATAGATTTTTTTTTTAAAATTGGTTTCGCGTAAAATTTATCATTTTTTTTTTCACTTTTCTTTTGTATGGCCTCCTGAATGCATCAAATAAATTCATTTTACTATCAGAAAAAATGCTGTTGTTGAAAATCGTAGAATTTTTACTACCTACTTGATGTTGATGATAAAATAAAAGCACATCATTGTAAATACAATACATGCATTCGCGCTACGCTCGTAATCTAAAAAGAATCATAATTTTTCTTATTTAAATACCATAATATTATTGTTATTATCATCAATATGATCAATATGTTTAATATTATGGACCCTCCTAAGAGAATTTGAATCTGTTAACTGCAGCTGCATTTGCACGTTTCAAGGACGTTCCGCGATAATTCCTAAGTGTAGTAAATGCATTCGGATATTGTGTTAGGTTATTATGCTAGTAATAATATTATTGAACACTGTTCATAATAATACCGCACGCAGCTGTGGTTTTCAACTGGTCGTTCGGGTACGAAAACAATAATAACATCATTATGATATTATTATATAATAATACAATAACAATATTATAATGGGCCATAGCGTCGCGCGAATCGTCGTACACCGATTGCGGAAATATGCGAATCTAATATTATTATTTGTTGAGAAAACATTTTAACTTTTATCGTTTTTAACAATATTAACTACTTTTATTAACATTCGCTAAAACACTATACAATCTATACATATATTATAAAAACCATTGTATTGACTGGTATTTTTTCCATATAATGTATTCGTAAACTTTGTTTTCTTTTAACAGTCGGTTGGACAGGATCCTATTGTATGTAATAAATAAGGAGGAATCGGTTAACTGCAGCATGCAGTTGCACGTTTCAAGGATAATATGTTGAGTGGCACAGATGCATTCGCAAATCGTGTTAGTTTTCTAGTAATAATAATAATAAACCTACATTGTTCATAAGAATACTAAACGTAGCTGTAGATTTCTAGTGGTCGCTGTAGTACGAAGACAATATTTAATAACATCATATTACTATATATCTGGGCCTAAGGTCCTGGTGTGACTAGGTAGTGGGCCTCAGTCACTAATATGTTCTGGCTGGTGTCACAAGTTTCCGGATGGGGACCACTCGGGTTTTCTGTGACGAATCTTCGCCCTTCATACACGTGCTTAAAAAAAAAAAAAATATTGATATAATAATATAAAAACAATATTATTATGACAATTAGTTGTAATTAAAAAGATTTGATTCCTTTTATCATCGTATCGATCATGACAGTGCGTTTCTAATATTCTAATATGTTGACAAAAATAAATTAACTTTTGTATGTATAGCTTTTAACAATATTAAATTATGCTTTTAATATTAAATTAAAAAACAAAATCTTATAAAAACCATCGTATGTGTTCTAATACTAGGATTTCTTCTAAATCGATTATTTTTTTTTTATTTTAAATGTCAAGGGACAAGATTCTATCATATTATTATGAACAACTAAGGACTCAATAAGTATCACTTCGGAGTGGTTTGCAAACTAACTTTGAATTTAAATTACAATATTATTATTTACAATAATATATGGTTTTTTCTTCAAATATTAATCCTAGAGTAATTGACAAATGCTGTAGCATAAAGTAGGTATAACTTTATTTTTTATCTTTAAAAACTCGAAAAAATGGAAGTCAGCACCTGATCGATTGGCTTGAGTGCTGCGGCCACCGTCCAGACTACTAGACTACAGCTGTTGTGGACATTATAGATTATACTCTGGAGAGTCGACGACGTAAACATAATAATATTTTAACACTTAACGTGTGCAGTCGCTCCAAACATAGAAAGGTGCAAATATAATAATATATTACTTGCTTTTAAGTTTACGTTACGTTATCGAGACTCGATAGACGGTAACAAATATCAGCCACGGGGTTTATGTGAGTCATATTATTCACACGCCGTCTCGTTTTATACGCGGAATCGTGAGCGTTCAGCGGGTGGTAGGCAGGGGACGGTGAAAACACTGATTACTGCCCCGTAGAGGTAGGCGACCCCTCTTCGAGTAATTACGATCCCGAGTGGTTTAGTATGGGCGAACGGACCTTAATTTGTCGGGTTTTGCATAAATTACCGTGGAGCACAAACCATGCCAGCTCCAGTTGGTACAGTGTCCGAGTGAAATTGAGGGTGGTTTGAGTGGCGATGACAAATCCTATATGCACCAAAGACGCACGTACCGAATTCATTCAGTACGGATACGTATAGTGGAATCACGTGTGCATATTGCGGACACGTGATTGCGTACCGACGACATCCTGGCAAGTATTTTTTATTGTTAATTCAATAGCCTGTATATATTATATATTGTTATTGATGGGTTGATACCAAAACATGTTGATGGTCCATAAGAGGTAAATGCGTTTATTTCTATAAAACAGTTTGGTTTTAAGGTATTATGAAATACGCTATTCTATAATATTATCACTATAGTGTAATAATTATAATCGGACGTTATTTAATTGAATTGCCCTGACGATTGCCCAACAACACCACCACACCTTTCCACGGACAGTGAACATTGTGCATTATACAGTAGGTACTAAGTATAGTAATATGTATATGATTATGCCACCAGGTGTCACGTGGCCAACGTTAAGGATGAAGCCTCTGGGCGGAATACTGCAGCAATTCGCCCGGGAGTCCATTATTTAATCGGACTCTCAGGGTGGGTGCTCGGCCGGCGAAATTAATTAAAGGAAAATACGTTCGCCCTACAGATTTCGCCTAAGAGGATTTGAACGCGCAAACGGCTGGTCTACGATAACTGATGAAATATGTATTTCACACCATCGTCCACCACTACCCACCAACCCAAAAAAACATCCATCTCGACCCGACTCTCCGTCGGCCCCGCGAATTGATGTACCTCGGCGCCACCGCCATTGCTGCCGCCGACGTCGAATGAATTATTAAAACAGACATAGACTTCGTTGGCTATACCGATGTTTTTAACGGCTACAAAGTCGTGAAAACGTGGTCCGGCCATAGGGTACATATATACTATTTAATATTAAATTATATTATATTATTATAGTTCTGTGTCGACGGTGTGTGTGAAACGAAAACGGAGGGTGCGTTCTGGTGGGCGAATATAATATTATGTGTACATCTGAGGCCATCAATCATTTTATTTTTACACTAAGAAATTTGGGATTGTTTCAAAATAATATTACTTTATAATATAGGTAAGTAGGTACTGTTTACGAGGTCTGGTCGACAATATAAAACATTTTGAACGCTATATGTATATACGTTTAAAGGCCCACTGGTACGTCACAAATATATCACTATTCACTATATATAACATATAGGTACCTATAATTCATATATAATATATTCATTTCGTCATCAAATTAATACGATTACTGTAGAAGCAGTGATATTGTTGTGCAGCAGATTCCACTACAAATTCCACATGATAATCCACTTGTGGTATAAGTACAGCACGCCCTGAGAACTTTTACAGAATATTCCACAAGGAGATTATACATTGGAACCGGTAAAGATCTTCTTTGACAAAACCACTTTGGGTTAGGGGGTTTCACTGTAAGACTTCCCATTCAAGTATTTATATAGTTTTTTTAAATTCCTTATATCACATTCACAACTTACTATAGTAATACCTTTAGGTACCGCGTTATATTATTATGTATAAAGATTATAGTAATTCAAAAATATAAAAAAAATGTTTATTATTTTATAATAATCTTAGTCCTAACCTGTATTTGCGGGTTACGTTAATACAATATTAAAAGTAACTATTTAACTTTAACATATTGTGACTCGCCCATGATCTGTGGTAACTTATTTATGTCACCTTCAAATTTAAAACGATGGTAACAAATATACAAATTTGGAAGCAATATACTAGCAATGTAAATAATTTATGATGGTACCGTTGTATCCAAATTGATCAGGCGTAACTCTGTAAGTTACCCGCTTTTATCCATTTCGTAAATATAAAGCAGAGATATTGTACGGCTGTATGAAAATATATTGTAAGTGTGTAATACAATATTTTCTGTGAAGTTCATATCGATTAAACTATATGTTGTATTATCTCAAAATAATAATTGAAATTTGTATAGCTTTACATTCCGAAAATAATTATTCTTTTAAATCAGGTAAAGTTTAAAGGAATATTTCTCAGTGAACTTGGAGTGTTCGTTAAATCTGTTGCAAGAAAAATTGGTCGTCAAATTAATAACAGTTTACTGGTACTTTATGTAATAGGTAGTCAAAAATTATATTGTTTTAAAAATGACATGTATTTTATCTAGGTAGCATAAGATAATACAATTTGTCAGTGGTTCCCAACACTTTAGTTGTATGGACCTCCAAGTATATAAATAACAACCTTGAGGCCCACTTACCTAATATATAGGTATAAAATAAAAACACACACACATAAGACTATAGAAAAAATATAGACGTATTTTTAATCATATGAAAATCTCGATGTTAATGCCAATTAACATTTATTTCATGATCTTGGCTTAGATTCGCGACAAGTCCACAGCCCAGTAAAACATTATCCACAAGCGGACACCAGCCGATGGATTGGGAACCACTGATTTATGTTATTTATTTATCGATTTCAATATATATATTAAAATAATGCTAATTTAAATAGGATTTAACCTGGTGGACAGTTGATCAAGTCCGCTGATATAAAATACAGTAATTGTCTATTTGTATCTATATTTATAGTTAAAAATATTACTGCTATTACAATGCTCTACAAACCTTATAACATATGTCATTAGTAATATGGAATAATAATTTCAATGGTTTCTCGTGAAAAAGGAATTTGCATTGCCCACATCAAGCAAATCGCGTATTTGGGCACTGTCAGGTTAAAGAGAATTAATATAGATAGTTATTTATTTCCATTTATTTATATGTCACATATTGCTAATTTAAAACATGCCCGCTGAACAAAATTATATTCTCCCAAACAAAAGTATAAAAAATAAACAATCATGCATTTTTAGGGAATTTTAACTATGCACTAATGCACTACGTAGTATTATTTGAACACTGACCAACCATTAACCAGAACTAAAATGCGATGGCCATTTATTTGAATTTATTGTTCCCAGAAAAATTTAATATAGTCAAAAACGATTTTAAATATTGTCGCAAAAAAAAAAACGTCCGTACATCTAGGTTATCAGTGAATAAAAAAAATACATAATAAGTATAGCAGTCACATACAGGTTTAACCATTAAACTTTTATTAAAATGATATATTATGGACACGATTTTCAAGGGATTCATAGAAGGTCTGATAGACAAACAAAAACTATTCGGCATTCACTTCGGGGGCTGTGCGTGGCCATGGCAAGCCCGCTATGGATCCAAACCGTCTACGCAGCGGGACATGGTTCATTTCCAAGTACACTAAATATATTTATAAAAAAAAATTGGTTACTTTTATTTGAGAGCTTATGAAATGGTATGGATTTACATGAAAAATGTAATGTACAATATTGTGTCATTAGTTTTAGGTTCCTAAACATAGGTGTGTATGGAATAATAATTTGTATTCTTGTTGGGTCCATCCGTTAGTTACTATTACATAGTAATTGATATAATATTTTATTGTTCATTTTTATTAAATTATTGTCCATAGTTCTGTACATAAGTTATTGAGTATGGGATTATAATTTATTGTGTTGTATTAAAATACGTTTAAAAACAGTGAAATTAGCACGCTCTCCGAGTGAAGTTTCTAAATTTGTTTATTTTTTGGTTTCTAAACAAATTAAGTTTAGAACACCTTTTATTTCCGTTGTATCCGTCCGTTTGTAAGTTACTAGTGCATAGTAACGATTGTTGGTAGTAATGTATTTTTTTACTGTCTGTAGATACCGTACCGAATATTAAATTGTATATGAAATTATAAACAATTGCGTTATATTAAAATACATTTAGAAACCAAAGGTTTAACACGGTCGCGAGTGATTTTTTCCTAATTTTTTCATAATATATATACATATATAAAAAGGGAGTCAAGTGGATGTCGCTCTGCTGTACAGTAGGTTACAAGTAGATCACTGTATAATGGATGGTATTAAATTTGAATTCAATGATATATCATTGTATACGAAAAACGATTCTGAGCGGGGACGGTATGTCAGTCTAGGATATTTGAAATTATATTGATATTGTTATTTTACGGTAGCTGCTAAGTTGAATTAATATTATTCATATTATTTAATTATTAACATAAAATTATCAGTGATGCTAGAAAAATATTATAATATAATATACTTGTACTCGTTAAAATTGATTTTAATATGTAATTTCGTCTAAATTGGAATTTAAAATGTCTATAAAAAATAACTGTGTTTATATATTTTTTAGATTTTTTGATTACAGTATGAACTATTTATTAGAATCTTTATTTTAAATTTTCAATTCTTAGTTAAGAAAACTGAACATTTTATAATTGTTTAATTACAATGATTGATAATTTTCGAGATTTTGATGAATTTTGTCAAAATTCGAACTTTAAATGATTATAAAAAAATGTGTGCCTATGTATTTTTAATATTTCTCAATTGCTATTGTAATAATATATCAGGAGCCTTGTATTAAATTTTCATTATTTTTGACAAATAAAATTTTATTGATATTAATAGAAAAAAAAACTAAAAAATTTGAAAACTGAAATCGTCCGTAAAAAGCTGAAAAACAGTCAAAATATATTCAAAATTAGATGGTGTATAGAAATAGCTTACCTATATAAACATTCAGTGAAATTTTCATGCATATACAGTTATTTGTTTTTGAATTGCAACAAAATAAGAAAATCGCTACATGAGAAATCGAGTGAATATCTAATCTTGTACAAATTTGAACTTAAAATGCTCATAAAAATTTATTATGACTTGCTTATAAACTTTTTTTTATTGATAAAATTAGGCAAACTTATGAGGAATCTTGTATTACATTTTCAAACCTTAGATTTAAAAAGAAAATTTTTATGAATTTCTAACTCAAAATAAATTGCACATTTTCGTCATTTTTACGTATTTTGTCAAAATTTGAACTTTGATTACCTATAAATAAAAATCGTGACTACGAATTTTTAATATTTTTCATCTGCCTTTGAAACTATATATTAGAAGCCTACTATTAAATTTTCAAGATTTTTTACCCAACAAATAAAATTTTATTGACATTTATAGAAAAAAAAACTAAAAAAATTGGAAACTGAAAATGTCCGTTAAAAGCTCAAAATAAGACAGAATATTTTGAAAATGATATGGTGTGTAGAAAATGCTTATATAAACATTCGGTCAAAATTTCATGTCTCTACGGTCATTTCTTTTAGAGTTATACCAAAAACCAAAATCGATTTTGTCGAAAATTGGTTTTCCGTAAAAATTCCCGTTTTTCCCATAATTTTTCATTTGTTTTTCCAGGCGCTCATGAAAACTACTGGGAAATTTTGACTTTTGACCCCCCAAAGTACCAACTAGATTCACTTTCCTATCAGAAAAGGTACTATTGAAGAAAATCGAAGCATTTTTTCTGTCCTAAAACGTGATGACAGACACAAAAATAAAAAAAAAAACACATCATTGTAAAATAAATACATTCATCGCTCCGCTCAGAATCTAAAATACTACGTGTTTAGTATAACATAGTTATAATTCATGCAACCCACCAGCCATACTTTACCAATATTCAATACGGACTGTGTCGGTCGCACTGTTTATAATGCAGCCGTGTCTCGATAACTGGAATTTTTTGCTTGCCTTTGAAGTAATTTTAAGTTGAGTTTGTGGTAAATAACTTAGAAAATATATGAATTGAATTTATTTTATTCTCCTTGAGATTTCAGAGACTCGACTGCATGCGGATTTATGCGGGTTTAGCTCAGCCAGAGTGGTTTGGTCATGCAAATCTGATGAACTACGCGTGGAAGTGATAGTGCGTGTTTATAGAAACGCACAAATAGGGAGGGGGGGGCTATGACGAAAAGTGCCATCTCATACTGATTACCATTTCGTTAGACACACGGTAATGAGATATGCATAAAGCTCACAAATTATCTCTATACATTATTGGAATGTAACAAACAGTTTACTCAGAACATAGATTAATAAATCCAAAACACTTCAAACCCACTATAAAAATATATCAATGAATTTCGCGTTGACGGACACAACGGGACTGTTAAGTGTTCTAAACTTATGTCTAATACACATAAATCTACTGACTAAAAACTTAGGGCCGTTCTATTACAACGTGCGGTTAGGCGTCTCGTGTCTGATAGTGCTATCCGGCAGAATTTCTTTTGTGTTACCGATAGAATTCTGCCGATTAGTCACTGCCGGACACTTAACCGGACATGGTAAGTCCCTTAGAACCGATCATGAATATTCAGCAGTATGCGTATGAAATCCGTTTTCACTCAGTGTGGTTGAATAACGTGTTTTCCTAACAGAAAATATTAATTATGAAGGGTTCAACTGCCATTTAAGGGGAAAATGTTTATGCAAAATTCGTGTTTCCCGTGTTGCTTTTACTGAACGCGTTATGCAGAACAATAACTATAATGCACTGAACATTTTCCCGCGAAATATACAGTTACTAATTTACTGTATGATGGGCTGTAGCATGCGTTCTGTGAAACGGTTATAATACGATATTATGTGGATCAGTCGAATTATTTCATCATATTTGTATTATTGTTTACCTATTAGTAATAGTATTAATAAACCCGCTCATATTATTATTATATACCTGACCCGTGTTTCATGTCCCGGTATTTGCTTAGTACATTAGAATATTTTATGAATAGCTCTCGACAATGTAAAGGGTTTAATACAAAAAACTATAGCGTGCACACTTTTAAAAATTGATGTGCAATATCATATCATAAAAACATTACAGTATTCACAGAAGTTTGGGCAACAACTGTAAGTTATAATGTTAGAATTTAAATTCAAAAAAATTGCCAAACCTATTGTTATGCACCACGCACTTGCTATGGTATATTGTATGTATATTATTATATATGATATGTAGGTATATATAAATATATTGTATGATATAACTATAAATTACCGATATAAAAATCATTAAGTTACGGTTTTTATCATAATAATATAAGCAGATACACAACCTTAATTTAATGCTATACTAAACGCAAAACGGGTGTAAGTTATCTATTTTAATTTTTCACAGAGGATAGTACCAATATTACCTAACCTAACCAATAGACCTATAATTTCATAGGCGACACATAAAGAGAAAAAGAGAAAAAAAGTGAAAATAGAGAATGATATGAGCGAAATAAAGAGTAAAACAAAGTAGTAATTTACAATGTGTTTATAGACAAATAAAAAATAAATTTCACAGTAAAATTTAATTTATTTGGTACTTATAAATATTTTTGTTATTAATACTATAATATATTATAGTTAGCTCCTTAGTGAATATTGATTATTTATTAATGAAATGTTGATAACATTAACCTACATACATAGTATTAGGTTTAAGGTTTATGGTTGATAACAGAAATAGAAATAACAAAAGTGTCGTGATTCATACTCTATTTACTTTTCTTTTACTTGATCATCAATCTAGAGGATACGGTGATGGTGGAATGAAAACATCTGTCCATAAGATTATAGGTCGACGATTAACATATAAATTATTAGCACACAAGTATGCTAAAATCATTGTATCACAGACAATGCTAACCATATTAATTATTTATCTTTTCGTTAGTTATTATCCTAACAAAAACACTCCGTGTAAAAAGTAGGCTAATAACGTATTTAAATTGATATAATTTATTTTAAAATAGTCTGCTAAATAATTGAACTTAAAAACACTTGATAAGCAGTGTTAGAACTTATCTAGATAAAATATTTAGATAATATTTTTTTATCTTTTATCTTATCTAGATAAATAAATATAAGTCATCTAAGTATTTATTTTAGCTAAAAATTTCACTTATCTAGATAAGTTTATAAGATAAATTTTTTTGTGAAAATTAGCTAAATTTGTTTGAAAATGTTTCATTTTAATCTCATCGTCTCAGGCACAATTTGTACGTAAAATACCATATTGGGCTAAAAATATATGATGTTATTCTGAAAATACTATAAATTAATCCTATTTAGTAGGTACTTATTACTTATTAATAATCAATATCCTGTATTCGCCATTCTGTTATAAATATACGTAAAATATGTACTCACATGACGGTATATATATTTTTTAAATTTGTTATATTAATTTTAATTTGTATAATTATTATCTGTTATTTATCTAGATAAAATATTTTTATCTTTTATCTGTATCTTAGATAAAATTTAGTATTGTTATCTTTATCTTTATCTAGATGATTTTTTTGTTATATGTTCCTAACACTGTTGATAAGTAATACACTACCTATTTCAATAATATATCAGTAATATAACACTATAATAGTACTCAGTATTATAGTGAACAGTGGACTATATTATTATGTAATCATTATGATATAGTACTTTTAATTTTTAACTTAAGTCACCAAGATAATTTCAATTATGTAGCAGACTATATGAACCTAAATGATATATATAGTTCACAGATTTAGCTACAAAATTGCATCACAACTTTTAGAGCAGTTTTTAATCACAGACATCAGTACCTATTTATTTATTTTTTTATTGGTGGCCTTTCTTATCAGACAGTGACATTATAATGCCGAGGGAAATATTATCTAATACAATGATGGAAATGTTCAACGATGATTTCTAGTAAAATTGGCTATAACTTATGTAGGTTTTGCCTATGTGTGTATTTTAAGGCGCTCTTTTCTTTTTATACTTTAGGTCAGCCTTGCTGGGTCGTTGGATTATATTATAATACTTAATTAAGTTAATTTAATATCTTTTATTATTATCCTAGTTTTCTATGTTCAAATAGTATTTATTATTTATTGTATCGTGTAAGTTAATGTTTAGTTGGGCCTCCCCCCGTTATATCAATTAAATCAAATAACCGCCTCCTACCGGGATACCTGATACGTTTTTGCAGTGTATTATATTTTAAATGTAATTATGAACATGTTGGACACCAATGCAGTATTATTTATTTTTTATTTAAATTTGTATTTACACTCACTACTGTGTTTAGGTACAACAAAAAATCGATAGTTTAATGGCTGACGTCAACTAGTTAGTGGACGTAACTCTAAATTTAATTCTGTTTTAATAAATAATTTTATTTAATAGATATTTTTTTACTAATCGTAACCCAGAGAGTAGAAAGATTACATGTTTTTAAGTATATTTTTTGGACAAAATAAGAACATAAATCTTCACATATTTGTTGACTATTTTGTTACGAAAATCCTCAACCTAAACATTACACGCCACACCTTATTTTGTCTGTCTATCTAGCACGTAATATGGCAATTAACTAGAGAGTCGAAATCGTTCAAATACCTTTGTTGCTATGTTACATGACATACGGACAAATAAAATATTATAATGTTGGTTTGGCTTCTTATTTTAAATAAAACCATAGAGGTTGCTTGGTTGTATAGTAAGTTTTAGTTGCACATCGTAATATTGAAACTGTTTACTACAATAATGGATTTTATGGTATTATTGAATTGAATGAAAACAATAATTATTGCATACCTAATATGAAAAAATGATTATCATCAGAAACCATGTGAGAACATAATTATCTTCTATTTATTTGTTTGTTTATTTAAAGTTATAACACTACAAAGGGGTAAATGGTACAGTTATATTTATCATACATTTACAAGAGATTATATATTGTGGATCTAAATATTGAATATTTAATTAAAGAAGAAGGGAAAATGCAACAAATATATAATACACAGTAAATGCATATATTTTTGACTATTTAAACAGATAAGTAAGGAAAAAAAGCAACAAATATGTAATACATTAAGGTAGGTTTAAGTTCACCTATTCTATAATAATATATATTTATGCACAATATATTAATATGGGTGATTATTTTTCCTTTTAGGTTGAATATGAACTAAATTTTTTCAAAAACGTCACAAATATGAAACTGCAATTTGTTATTATGAGATTACATCATATTATATTATTATATATTTTTAATTTAATACCGTCATACCTTATGAAAATAACGAAAAGTGTAAATGAGTAAAACTACAAACGGATGAAATCATCTGCATCATTTAATTAACAAAGTACATTAAAGAATACCTAGTAGAAGTGAACAAGAAGGACATAGATATACATTGGGAATTGGCTACAATATGACATATTATTCACAAAATACCGACCATTAATATTATTTAGTTTAATTATATGTATATAGTATATGATATGTCTTCATCTATTATGACTAATAGTATAAATTATTTATTTATAATTTGTATTTATTGTCTACTTTATTACTAAAAGTGATTATTAACAATTCCAATTCGACACGATAATGTATCTAACTAAGAGTGGTATGAATTGGATGGTGGTATTTATAGCTTAATCCAAATATTTTGAAAACATTACAATAATAATATGATACTTAATATAAATTATTTACAATGACAATACAATTAATTGTGGCTTGGCTCGGCGCATTTGCTGCTAACAGTCATGCAATGTGACTGATAGTAAGTATAACCGCTCACTGCTACTAGATTCTGCAAAATGGATGACGCCCCCCCCCCTCCTGTTTGAAGTATTAAAAACCTTGCCACACATACAATTATTTGCTTACCTACCATAACAACTATACCAACCTTTCAAGCCGTTCATAATTCCCTACAACTATAACTAATGGCTATAGTCAACGGGCTCAAGTTCAATAAAAATTAATAATAAAATAAATTAAATCTTTTTTTATGTTTAAACAGTTATTCATTATTCATTATTCATTATAATTTGTATCAAAAAAGTTGTAAGTCATAATACGTATTTATATTGATGTAAGTAGAACTTATGAGGAATATTGTGTAAAATGTTCAAGTTATTTGACTTAAACAATTTTTTTGACAAAAAATAAAAATAGTTATAAAATTACAAATCTTAAATATTGCCCACATATTTTGAAAACAATGACGTCATAATAATACATGAACAACTATGGCTGTATAATCCAAATTCGAACAGGCAAAAATTAACAATTATTTTGGTGTATCTCGGTTTTAGTGTACCTCAGTTCAGATATTTTTGCTCTTGGTAAAGTCCCGAATGTGTTTCAAACTACTCCCTAAACATTCTTGACAATAATTCTTAGAATATCTCTCCAAATTTTGGAAAAGCCGGTTGAGTAGATTTTGAGTCAATAGGAAACAAAATTATAGAATCATCAATTTAAAATATAATAATATGAGAATTTATATTCTTATATTTTTTGAATAAGATATAATTTGTTTATTTGATACATTAAATGCAACAATTTGTGTATGCTTTTATCTCATTTGTGTGAGTAACCAATGTCAATCATTTATATACATCCAAAAATATACGAATTTCTAATTGGGCGTTACAATTATAATCTATAACCAATCGCAACCATTTAAAAACCAATTTTTTTTTTTTATTTCTATCGTGAAACTCAAAATCCATGTGCGCCTCTTTAAAATTCCAAATTTGTAATATCCCTTCTTAGTGAACCTCTACATGAAAGTACGAAGATACCGTGAAAATTGCAAGTTTCTAGATCCTATTTTATATAGTTTATAGGCTGCTCTACGTGTCACGTGATCAGTAAGTCAGTCAGGACACGTTCGATCAATGGAGTATACATTATATATTATTATGTATTAATGCTAGTGTAAGGATGATTTAAATTAGCTGTGGTTATTCGTGTTTGAATTACAATAAAATAACAACATCGATTTAGTTAGGTTAAGATATCTTGTATTGTGTAAATATTCCAGTTTTCCCGTATTATTTTATATTTAGTTTTAACCAATTTTTTTTGGATGTTTCTACTTTTGACCTTCCAAATAACCATTGCTTCGCTCAAAATTTAAAGTTCATGAAATGTGTTAAATATTATATCAATTAGCAATAAAACCGATAAAATAATAATTATTGTTTTCAAATCATTCAGGGCGGCAATACCATCGTAGTAACGATTTTCAAAATGTATCAATTTATTAGATAAAAATAAAAAATATACATTTCAAGGTTGTCGTAATAGCTAAATGGTTTGGTTTTAATTAACTCATCGATATAATGTGGTTTTGTCCCTTAAATACACGGGAGGACGAAAAAAACAAAAAAAAAACTCTAAACAATCGTTGTTTTATTTGTATATATTAGAAATCGGGATTAAATGAGGATAACGTTAGTCGAAGCGCATTTGGTGAAGCGGTGGTTCGTGAAATTTAGGCATAGGAATTAACCCGTTTCGCGGAGCCTACATAATAGAAGAAAACGGCTTAATAATAATTCGAGTAATTAGCCCTGCAAAACGTCGGTCGCACCAGAGCAGAATACGTGTTCAGCGTGACGATTAAATACAAAAACGGGAACAAATTTTTAAAAGCTCTTTTATTTATATGAATAGAGGGACAGACAATAATTCCGACAAGAGCACGGACTACAAATAACAAAAAAAAAAAAAAATTATAATAATAATAATAATAAAATAAAAATGAGGCGCCCTAAACGGGACTTTTTTTATTCTAACGCCAAATTAAACCAACCGGAACTGTTTTAATGTCGGAAAAATGAATAAATGAAAAATGCTTAAACTTTTTTGTTCTGTACTATTTCGAAAATGTGGTAAATACCATAATTGTTATTGTTATCCGAACGAAAAAAAACCTGTCAAATTCACCTCGAGAGCAGATTGCTTCTACCCGGTTTTTAACTTTATGAATGTAATTTTGCAATAGTTCCATTAGAACGAAATCGCTCGTGGCCGGATGATTGTTAATTGTTATACGATCTGTTGTATAAACACCCATGATCTCTCCCCCTCTCCCCCCCAAGTGTCGTCTGAAAATGTAATTCAAGAAAATATTGCACATTTCCTGTTATATATTCGTATTGTACATAGTACATACCTTATCTTTTTCAAGTCAACTGTTGCAAGGTCATCGGAAATGAATCCGGAACTGACTGGGCCAACAGAAGTTACGAAAGTTTTTGCATGACATCATCGCACTCCGATAATATATTATTATAAATATTATTATGTTTTTTTCGTGTAAAAATCAATTATTATAATATCAGTAATAATTTTTAATTTTTAAAATTACAATCCGCCAATTTTTTATTAGTTACAAATATGCATGACAAATTTGAAAAATATGAAAAATGTTCATATGCTTTTATAGTTTTTAAATCAAACAAGTCTTATTTATTGTACTCAAAACATATTATTTACTAGTTAATCTGCAAACAAATAACACTTTTATGAAAATCAATCAAAATCTTATAATTATATACCAATAATATAATATCTTATTTTAATGAGATACTCGTACAGTAATATTTACATTTAAAATAATGTCAAAACATATTAGTATTTTAGTAAGTAATAACCGAGCGGTGACGTATATACATCACATCAAAAACACTAGGTTATAAGTCTATGTAAGAAAAAGCTAAGTCTAAAATAATTCACGGAGTGATGTTACATTTAGTAATAATTAAATCTTTAAAATACGTGATACCTATACGTAATATGGTTAAACACTTATAGTCAACATAATGTTTACTTGGCACTTGGCAGGACGTGTAAGTAAATACAAATAAATAACCAATTTAATAAATGTTGTTAATAATTTTAAAATAATACCAGATATTTAACCATATAAGTCAAACCACTAGTTTTATCTTTTAAAGGTTAAATAATAACTAAATGTAATGTAATTACATGCATTTGGTTTAAACTTAGCGTGTGATATCAGTAATTTTTAATAAAAAGTCGTGATTTTATTTAACATCATTAAAGCTGAAGATAAATTTTGAACCTAATAATATACTCATAGCTAAGCTTTTTTCATTTATAATATATTCATATTTCTTTTAATATTGTATTACTAATTTATTACAATGGAAAAACGGCTAACGCCAAATTTAACCAGTAACACGCTACGCACGTAGCTTAGACTCACAGTGCACTTGTTTTTATGGATTAATAACAACTCGGTGACTCGCCAATCGGAAATCGTGACTCTTGAGACAGGTTAAGCGCAGTTGAGCGCAAGTCACGACTCCCGAAATGGTGTATCTCCACGAGACCGCACCGTCGCCACTTAAGTGGACATTAGGTCTGTCACAATACTATGACATTACACAGGTACAAATTAACCGTGACACTAACACAGGTTTAATTGCTGTCAATTATATATGCCATTGGGTCTTATGAGGGTACACAGTTTCATAATATTACAATATTATAATATAATATCATGAACAAAATATAAGCAATGTGTTAAATGTAAAATAATTATTAGAGATAAAAATGGAAAAACCTATTCGTATATACATTTACTGTCTTGACTGACATGCGAAGGGGTAATATTTGGCAGTGTCGGAAATCAAATTGTTCAAATCACTTATAGTCTTCGGCAAACTGTCGTTTGCTAAACCAGACGGCGGCGGGCACAATCGATAATGACATTTCTACGAGCTGCGTTCGTCATGAGTCTGCCAACTTTGGTTGTGTGACATGGACCTACATTAACAGTAAGTTTATTGTTACATATACATAATACTACACATCGCATGATGACTTATCATACCGTAGGTTTCTTGACAGATATTCACTCGATTGTAAGGCTCGACGTAGACAAGCTTTCGCGACCAAATGATTGTGTATGGTGTGAGGGAGGGAGAGACATAAACATAATTGGACAACGATAAAACCCAATTGTAATTATATTATACTAGTATTTGTTCATGTTTCGGCGATCACTGCTATTTAACACACCGATGTGGTGGTCGCTGTAACATAATACAGAAATCATCCATAATGTAGTTCACCACCAAAAGGTTAGTGGCTCGATCGAACATTGTGATCAAAACTACCTCAACGTCTAATTTACTCGTCGAAGACCAATAGTTAGACACTGTTCCATAAAGGATAATGATTTAGCATCGGCGATTATTCTCGGTATTCCAAGGTCCGATTCCCATGACCATAGTGGTTGTACCGATACAACACTTTTGGATTATTAACATGACTTGATTTATTAAGTTTTTTTTTAATTTAAATGTCAATTATTCAATCTAAGCTACTATATTTTACCATACCTACATAGTTTGGTTGTAGCCTGTACGTAAGATAAAAATGTCATAATTTAATGTTAATTATTAAGAGTTTTTCACTTAAGTTTATATTATTGAAAAATCGATAATAACTTCATTTAGAGCTTTTTAGATAGAGATTGAGTTGGTAAAGATTTGTAAAGACATTGTGGCCGATCGTTAGGATCTCCTTGCACGTGTCGCATGTTGGGGTGGGTTTTTTTGTGATGAGGAAGGAGTCAGTTATTTTTGGGTGTCCTATTCTGACTCAAGTGATTGCTACTTTATCTCTTCTGTTTAGAGTAAGGGGAAGTTTTAATTTTTTTATGAGTTTATTTATTTTACGCCATTAACAATAAATATGTGTAGATCGTTTTTAGACATAATTTTCTTTTAATATAATTTTAATCCTTACGAATTAAGTTAATTAAAATATTTGAGGGTATGGGAGCACATTATTATGGGTGGGTATAATGCTGAAAACATATTACTTTGTTAACTAACGTTTTTTACTGTGGTGTATTGATTTGTTATGGTATTGTTATATGACATTAATGTTAAGTTAATATGTTTATAAATGGTTATGACTGGTTGCATATTATAATAATAATAGTAGAAACTAGTATTTTTTTGCCATTAAATAGTGTATTATGCATTGTGCAAGACGCAGGGAATATTATATAATACAATTTTGATAACGCCACAATAATTTCTAGTTAAAATAGCTATAACTCTGTTGATATTGTTCAAAATGACTTGAAAAATACAGCATGAACGTAAAATTTCCAATTAATGTGATTGTATTTTCAAACTTCATTATTTTGCTACAAGTATGCTATCCTACCTCGAGAAATTGTTTACGTGATTCGCTGCTTCCTGTAAACTTCTCAGGAAGTTGTCACGTGTTGTGTTGCCTATGTGTGCATTTTAAAGCGTTCTTTTATTTCATACTTATCTTGAACCTTTCGGTTCGTTGGATAACCTAAATAGGAAAGTATGAAAACAAAAAATTATTCTTCAAAACCGTTTGACTGGTGTACATAAAAAAAATTGTATCCACTTAGTAATTGTAACAAGTGAAATTCGAACAAATTCCTTTTTTTTTTACCCCGATAGCAATTCAACAAAAATAAGTGCGATTCTACGACCTTATCCATTCAAACATATTATTATTACTGGCCGATCGTTTGTCACAATTTAGAAATAATACTGAGAATGATTTTCACGGACGTTTGTTTCGTGATAATCATTATAATATCTGCAATGCGAAAACAAAGAAAATGTCGTGTTCATTCAGTACTAATACACATAACTAAGTCTATATTACATTATGGTATTAGTTAAGTATAATAATTTATATTTAAGGACATTGCTCGGTGACAGAAGACCACGTGACACTGCAGCAGTTGTAGGTATAATTATGTAAAAAGTACATATTATACTGTATAATATATACAGTTGCGGTTTATCATTATAATAATAATATCATCGTACATCCGTACGTACAATGCACACCATCGCAAGTACCGCGACCCGAGTACTCAGGACCTTATCACATAACACCCAATCCGAGACTATCATCTCTGACCCCGCACGCACTCACCGCTCGACAACACGTCCTATCCTCCTTATCGCCCATTACTCGACAACCACACCCACCTCACCACAAATTCAACCACGATCGCTACGTATTACGCGACAATTAATGCGAGTTAGGACCGCTGAACAATGAAAAGTACTTAGCGACTATGACATAACAATATGATGTATATAATGCTATACTATACAACTACCTAATAATAATAACACGGTTGTACGTAAACGTAAATCGAGAGACGCCGTGACGGCTGAGCGCGTATAGCCGTTGTCGTGTACGAACGGAAACGGGGCCGGGGTCTTGCAAGTAGTCGACTATGTAGGGTGCGTGTGGTGGGTAAGCGCGGGTGGGTGGCCACGGATTGTCGGTCGGTGGGAAGAAAACGCGAGCGAGCGCGCGCGTCGCCGAGCGACTAACAATTCATTATTAAGCCGGTGGCCATGCGGTTAGCGGATCCGCGGGCGATTAACGCAAAGCCCGTCCGATATGCGCGTTAATTGCCGACGTCGGTCCTGCAACCCTCCCCTCAATTCGACACTGAAATACTGTTCGATGGCCCCGAGCGAACTACGCGTATACAATGTACACGCGCAGTACGCAAATCGTATTATATTATTATTGCGGTCGCCAAAGGCGCAGATACGCTCGAAGATCCTGCAGGACCGCAGGACACGGGGTTACGTCACAACACCTGATTTTCGTCGTATGCTCGCGTGTAGTAGTCCTGCCACTTTATGTAACTCGATATATGACATATGTCCCTCAGCTCTATCCGATCGTATCTTTTAGAGTTGAAACTCGCGGGAATATATTGCGATGATGCTTTGCGCGATTGATTCGTCCTCATCCTACGACGGAATCGATCGAATAAACGTTTCCGTTCTCCGTCGAATAATATTATATTATTTTATGAAAAGGAAACACAAATATTTTTAAAACATTCATTTGTCTACCCAGTACTGCTGTGATCGTGTTATATTATATTATACATTTTTTGACGTGGTCGAAAATGGTGACTGGTGAAACACTATATGTGGATTTCAGAGTTACAGAGCTTTACAGTTCTTAGGGAATACTATTTGATGTATTTCACGAATGGCCTGAGTCACTTGAGATTGATTTCAAATATTGATAAAAATCGTCTTGGAAATCAAAAGTTATATCAAAATCGCTTAGACAACGATCCTGCACGAATGGCTCGTAGAATGGCAAGTATAGAAATCAAAAATTTAATTTAAAATACTGTTTGAGCGGTTTCGGAGGAGTTTGGTAATAAACTTTTTTTATATTGTGACACGATAATTTTATATATTAGATATATTATATTGTGCAACAATGAAAAAATCGTTGAATATTACAAAACTAGTATATTAAAATTTACTATTATTTTAAATTAAAATCTGCAGAAAACAACTAATATCGACTATAGTTAAATTTTAATTAGTGTCGAAAAATTCAATTTCGAATTTAACCTTGGAGTTACTATAGGTATTATAATTTTAAATGCACGATACATTTTACTGTAGGTTGGTACCTATATAATATTTAAGATAACAATAATAACATAATATTTCAATAAAAATTAATACATTCACAGTACACACCGTAATGAACGCACGCCATAATGCCCATAATATACCAAAAGTCGTTAAGTAACTCACCATAGCATAATAATAATATCAAATAATACGTAATAGTATGTACAAAATAATCTATAATACGTCTAATATGAGAAGCATATTGACGGACATGTCTGTACCGGATGCTATGCTGTAGTTAAAACTATAATACAACAGACGTATGAGCGGATGTCAGACTAAGCGTTTATTGAGGTCAACCAACCATAGCTAGTGTTTGGCGATTTACACGTATCGTTTTCGTTGTTGTACATGAACTCGGTGGACTAACAGTTACCAGCTATATGGTTACCTCCAACCGTACCCAAAAACTGAGTATAGGTACCGGACTTTTAGAGAGACATTTTAAATTTATGTTAATCATATTAGTTTTCTCCCAATTACGGTATGGACTCTGAATTTACCAAAAAAAATGTATTAATCTTCCAATTATTTTAATTTAAATGGTTTTTTCTGCGGTGGTCACTTATCAGTAACTTTTTTCTATCGACTCTACAACTATATATTTTAAAGTTGATAATTTTTATGTGTCGATGTATCGTTTCTGCTCGTATTCTTTCTCGTTGTTTTACATCGACTCGGTGGACTCACAAATAGATTACCAGCTATGGTCACCTCCAATCGTAGCCAAAGCTTGAGCAGGTATTTATCGGATTTTCAGAGAGACTAAAATGTATGTGATATCAGCTTTATTAGATATGTCCCGGTTACGGTATAGAATATGGACTAACCGAAAGAAAGTTAAACAAATCTTAAAATTTTTTCAATTTAAATTTTTTTCAGTGGGGGAATATCATATAAGTAATTTTCCTCTAACAACTCTATAAATATATGTTTTATAGTAAAGTTGATACTTTGATGTGGTAATTTTTAGTATTTTCTCACAAGTTCTTCTAGTTTGAAAAAGACTGACAACCTGTACGAAAATTAATATACACCTTCCAAAGTGGAGTTTGATGTTTAACTAAGAAACACCACTCAGAATATTGTTCTTATCAAATCGATGGTTTATTTGTGATTTATTTCGAATGCATAATATATAATAAATTATATATTATATGGCATGTAATAAAACGATACTGAAGCAGTCTTTCGCCGTGTCCAAGTTAGTTGCCAGACTTTTCTTCTTTCCTTTTTCTTTTTATTTATTGTTCTCTAGACTGCCATACAGCTATGCGATTAAATAACATTGCGTTCTATCGAAACATTTATACAAAATAATGTGTCCAGTTACTGTCAGCATGTAAACATTGTTATACCTAAAGGTAGGTAACAATATCGTTGTATAAATAAATGAAATCCTTCGTTTTATATATTTGTCTACGGGAATGACAAACATCCAAAAATTAGAGAATATTTTTTTTAATGTTTAACTGACCAGGAGCGTTTTCATATAAAATAGCTACCCATTTTTAAGATCTTTAATATATTTAGAATAATAATTAAATCGATTATGCTTTTCTCCCACGAATCGAAAATGTACAACAAGATTGTGTGTTATAATATACTTGCATGTTGGTGAAACATAATAATAAATTCCATTGATCTATATTTGCAATACAATAAATATTTGATTGGTAGATAGATAGAGGTTTCACGGAGAGCTATAAGTACAACATTTCTATGATCACTATAATAACGATATTTATGAAAGGTATGTAATAAAAACTAGATGCTGAAAAAATGTTTTACATAATTTTCGATAGTGATAGATAAAACATAAGTTACATTCATATTATAATAATCAGTTCTACGTGAATAATAAGTGCATTACTACAAAATAAAAATAAAATGTTATCCATTTATTCATTTTAATTTAACATAATATTGTATATTATATATTATTATGTTGGTTTATATTTAAGTAGGAATTTAATTTTTTTTTCTCTAATGTAACTCATTGTAGGTATTATAATATGGTATAGTTTTAGAATAGCACTACGTTTAATAAATAAAAAAATAATAATAACATGAAAATAAATTCACTAAACCTCCGTAATTTGTTATAGAATTTATAACATTGACATAAATAATTTTGTTTGAAAAATAAAAAGTCACTTGAAATTTTTTTTTTGTGGAATTCCTTGAAGTTTTAGTATTTTGCAATAACTACTGAACATGGTGCTTTATTGTTAGTTTATAACTTTAAAGAACGTACTTAACCACACTATTATTAAAATCAAGTATTCGTAAATACACTAATACTAACGTGACTTGTCTAAAAATCAACAAGATTTACGCTTGACTGCAATATTAAATAGTGTTAGGGATTTTTTCAAACGAATACAAAAAAATATGGGTAACTATTCATAATATTATATTTAATCCAAAATGAATACGACAACAATGTAGCTTCAATCTGAAATATTTATTATTAAATAGGACCCAACTCTTTCTACTAACAACGGAAACTGAAAATTGTGAATTAAATACTAAGTGTTAATATTTGTTCAATGCCGCCGAAAAGTAATAACAATGGAAATAATAAATTGTTTTTGAATAAATACGAAGTACTAAAGCGAAATCCAAATATGTGCGTGCTAAACCAACGTAAATTAAATCAAAAGAATAATTCTCGTCCGTCAACAGTAAAAATAATAGAAAATAATAATAATTATTATTCCTTTGAACCGTCGCTTTAAACAATAGCAATTATTAGTAAACATTTAATTTAGAAAAAGAGCTTTACGTAGAACATTTTCGTTATTTTTAGTTTTGTATATTTCAATAAAATCGATACCAGCTATATAATACATCAAAGCAATACAATTTGTAACAAAAGTAATAATATTTTAATAATTGTTAAAACGGTGAGGAAATCCTTACATTTGTAAATGGACTTTTTTTTCGAAATAAAATTGAATTTCACCGACACAAACAACAACAATTACAACAGTATCATGTAAAAAATTTAATTAAATATAAAATCCATCTACTTTAACGATTGGAATGCAATATTACAGTACTGAATTAATAGATTTATTTATTTTATTTCATATTACATACATACCTAAGTCCAATTACAATTATATAGTTATTATAATGTATAAAAATTCATAAACTATTTATAATTAATACGGATAAATATTAGGCACTCTTCATATAAATGAACACTAAATATTTAACTTGAGAATATTTTCAATTGTTTAAAAAGCATATTTTACAAAACAGTCAGTTTTTTATTTATTTTCTAACTGTAGTTAATAACATCTGATTAATCGTTGAATTTGAATTTTAAAATGTGATTTTAGGAAGAATAAATATATATTACGTGATTTTCGTTTGTTTATTTTAAAATGTATCATTGCTAATAATTCAGAACAATCCATGTAAGTATTTATTACTTTTAACAAAAAAATTAGGTCCGATTTCATACGTCGTATTCTAACTTGTTCTAAATTTACACAATTGAGTAAATTTGTATAGGTACGATGAATATGAAGTTCTGCTATTATTGTAGTTAAAGGAAACAATAGCGTAGGGAATGCTTTTTAATAGATTTTAAATCTTGTGTTAAATAAATTTGATTAAGAAGATTTACGCTTCGGTAGTTGTTGTTGCATTACGGTTGAGATAGTAATAAATAGTGTAACGCGTTAGAAATATTTATTCGAAGTATTCATGATAAATTTTCTAAATCGTTGAAGGATATATTTTGACTTGTTTAGTAGGTATACACGGAAAGCTATATATGAATTATTTCGGGGTAGAGTTGATTGTTATTGTGTTCTGTTTTATAATACATATTTTGTTAGCAGACTAGAAATAGTTATTAATATCTACCTACAGTGGCGTACTCAGAACTGAAGTTCTGGGAGAGGGAGGTTATCCACAAACCTCTTCACCTGTTACCGGTTAGTGCACCACTGACTTCCTACTCAAAAGCAAATTTGATTCATATTAAAATTATGAGTACATAATATATTACTATAAAATCGTATACAAATAACGGTAAAAATTAAATAAAATATTGGTAAAATAGAAATCTGTGACCAATAGTATTGATAATGAGTATTCATATTTTTATTTTTATTTATTTTTATTATTTTAAATTTGTCAATCCTAAAATGCATATCCACATGGTTGATACAATGGAATACGAAATTCGAAGAAAAATGACAATGTATAACACTATTATACACAATATACTACATTTAAATGTACGTGATAACAGTGCGTTTTTTTCCTAACGGACAGCACAGTGAATTCGAGTCAGCTTAATCTGTTATGTATTGTCGACGTCTCAAATGTTAGAATGAATTGACCTATTATCAAACGTTGGACCTCCTGCTGGACGTACATTTTGGTTTATTATTCCCAAAGTTTATAATGTGATAGTAAAACAGAGACAACATATATTAAGGTACGATGACGTCATCACAAAGGTGGAAATAATATTATCTGTGTTATAAATTATAATAAATCACATTCAAATTAAAATATAAAAACACAGAAAAGAGATGATAGAAATATTCAAATATGATTGTTTTAAAGTCTTACAATTGGTCAGTTTAAGGTACTATTATAACAAAAGATACAAAATTAATTTCCCTGATAGAAAATTCGTGCCATGTTTTCAAGACGGGGACAACATGTCATCGAATATTGCATGTCGTCTTAAAACATTTTAACACGTTGTTCAGTCTTTGGTAGTTGTAGTAGTATCATTGTTATCCGTTAGCATTAGTTATATCCGTCTTAAGTAGTTATTGAACAGCACATCGTACAATAGTAAATTATTGCTCAAAATAGCGAATACCATCGGGGTCGTCGTCGTGAATTCAGTCACAGGGGAGTGCACGTTCTATAAATTGTTGAATTAATATAAGAATAGTTATATATATACGCCTGGTCCTTTTGTGGTGCTTATCAACAATGTTTAATTAACACGGGTTAAACTTGGATGTAATTACAGCTGTATTAATATTGGACTAGTTTTCCGAACAAACGTCGACCAGTTCCACGCCGTATTACATTCGTATTGCCCTCCGATTATTGTGATTTATATTATAAAATTGTATTATTAAACCTTCGCATGGTACGAAGCCCTATTCTCTTTCATTCGCAGTGCAATCGTTAATTAAAATAAATCGAGGATAGCGAATACAGGATTAAATTACTAGACGGAGAAAGGCGGTAGAGGATTACAAAACTATGTATAACTGTCATTACTTTTATTATAATATTTCAGTCATTATCGTCAGGATAATGCTTACGATAGCTTAAGTTAACAATATAACATCTAACGTAATATATTGCATTTCCCATGTGCATAAATTAGTTCCAGTTAACTAGCTCAAATTTATTTGCAGCCAACGTTTCATGCGACAAAACTGCAAACAATATAATTTTATTTCACTGGATCGATCCCAAGCTGGGCCATATCCTCGTCTGTGTAACAGTACGTATGCAGTAGACTTATATCAGTACAATCTTTTATTTTTTTATATAGTCGTATCGTTCAAAGTTTTACGACCGTATTCTAAATTATTGTTTTAATATGTAACCGTCACGCATTGTCGTCAGGGTATTAGAACTTTGACCTTCAAGGCTGGAATGATTGTGAAAAAATAAAGACGATCGAAGTTGTCGTTGATAGAGTACTTCGAGGAGGAGGAAGGATTTCATAAATACATTTATTTCATCAACAACGTTATTACTTCTCTCGTCTATTGTGTTTGATATCACCATCATCTTGTTATCACTAGGTTTTGCGATTTAAAAAAATGCACATCTGCAGTGTCATTTAATTTTGTGGACAAGTAATGAAAAAAAAAAATGTAAAGGTCATGTATTAGCTTCAAATTGTCTTTGAACGTTGAATACCATTGAAAAATAGTGTTCTAAAATATAATGTAATCAATATTTAGGTAATATTAATATATACTGTATAACATAATTATATAATGTAATGCAAATATTGTAATCGAATATTACCATACGTTAAATTGTTGATTTTTTCTTAGATTGCAAAAGTTCGTATTTAAAATGTATCTTATTATTGCTGAAGGGACCTGCACGTCATTAAATTTAATATATTATCATATCTTAATACCCAATAATAATCATGGATCGGATAATTATTTTATATTTTTCACTATCATCAATTAGCGCAAAGTGTTATGGAAAAATAAAATATAGAACACCATGTATACAGCGGAGGATGAATGATTTTTCAATCATTGTGACGAAGGCAGTGGAAAACCTATGGGCTATTGTTTCAGGAAAGGTCGCTGTATCAATCATCGGGCAAACGCAATATCGACCCCCTCTTGGCTTTTGGTCTCGAGTAAAGTGCGCGGGTCTCCCCCCCCCCCCCGACCGTGTTGAATGCAATAAAACTTAGGACAGACGGACCCTCCCGGGTCGTATTCGTTCCGTTATTGTCGTGTTATCGCCACACGCTTGACGCTATTTTGTTTTATTTTGATTTTTTTTTTATTATTATTTTCTTTTTCGTGGAACGCACATAAACCTATCTCGTGCATACAGGCGTGTATAGTACACGTCGTAAGAACGTTAAATGGTCGTGATAAATATAAGTATTTTTTTTTGTTTCACGTCCCAGCACAAAAACCCACCCTGCCGAGGCACCCGGGCGACACATTTAGGCTACGGGACGAAAAAAATGTATTCCAGATACTAGTCGTACGGTTCTCTCGGTTTCACGACTGATTTATTGTTCTGGTGTTTTTTTTTTCGTTTTTATCGTCTGTCCGATAAACGTAATACGGTAAACATAACTAATGAAATAAAATACAATAATTGCATGAATGACGATAATATTAAATATAATAACAACTATACATTGTCAAATACAATTGTATATAATACAATAATATTTGTCGTTCAAAAAGTTTAAAATTAAAATTTGTCTTCTCTGTAAGTAAATAATATTAAAATAAAAAAATATACCAATATTATGAAACTACTACATTTCTTACCATTTCCAAATAATTTTACTCAATACGTATGCTCGTTTTTAGTTCTTAAGTTTTTACTTTTGAAAAATTATCTCCATATAATGACGTGGCGATTGCATCATGATTATTAATAACGTATTGTTGTACAAAATATTATATTTCATTTCAATTACAACCCAGTAATCAATTGCTCGATACTAGATAGGTATGAATAAATAAAATAATTTAATATCAATAAGATTTTAGATAACCTTTTATATTATTGCATTGTCATTTCAAATAAAACGTTAAAGACTGCAACTATACCTGTGACTTCGCATGCTTAAAACCCTACTCGTGAATAACAAACACACAAATCTAAGCATGAAACTATTTATGTATAAATCTCTCATCAAACCCATTTGGATTTATGGTCTCCAACTGTGGGGAAATACAAAAAAAAAATTAAAATCGTATTCAGGCTTTTCAAAAAATTACATTAAGGAAAATAACGAACTCCCCCTCATATATATCAAATTATACCCTTCACACAGACCTGAAAATCAAAACTCTAAAATAAGAAGCTGTATCTTATTATAAAAGATTCCACAATCGTCAGAATCTCATTCTAATCCTCTAAATAAAGCTCTTTCATCAAATGGTATTCCGGGAAATCCTTCAAGGCGCTTAAAACGCAACCGGTGTAGAGATATAATGTAACCTTGAAAAAATATATATGTATAAATTAATGTATCACCTCACTTAAAAGTGTCATCACTGTGTGGCTTCTTTTATCAAGCTTATTCATGTCTTATAGTTTTTGTATTTTAACTAATACTCTTATAATACACTTGAGGCACACATTATGAGCACGAGACTCTTAATCTCGGGGTCGTGGGTTCGAACCCCACGTTGGGCGCCACTTTGTCACATACGCCGATCACAGACGTACACAAATAAATGAAAAAAATAATTATAATAAGCACTTTTATTAAAACTTCGATGTCCAGTGACGATCGAGTCACACGATCGCCACTTGGCTCTGACACTGGTGGTCAGTGGTAATCGAGTCTCACGATCACCACCCTCTGACCCTAATTTTGTCTTCACATATTCCTTAAACATACATTTTACAATCGAAGCACTATCGCCTATCGGTAATACCGATATTAAGTTTAACCTAGTTACATTGTACTTACTGACTATGCTTAAAATTATACTAATTGCAGTTATTGTGTTACATAATTATTATCTTAATCTATAGTTGCATGATTTTATATTATGTTTATAGAATGTGTCAATGTGAGCTGTTTTGGTTTTATATTTGTTACCAGTAATTGTTTGCTTAACTTAATTAAAAGGTAGTTTCATGATACAACAATAATATATAACAATAAAGATAAAAAAAAAATCTTGTAACACGGCGCATTGTGTATGCAATATAGGTACATGCGCTATAGTATTGATATTATATTATTAATATGGTATTATCATTTATCATAGTATTACGCCTTCGTGTCTTCACAATAATAATCTTAATACATATTCTGTTTAATATTTTCAAAAAGTAATTTGAATGATATTTCTATTATTTGTACAGCTAATATTGCACTATTAAAATATGTGTTCCGTAAGCATGTTTCAACAAAAATGCACACATTGAAATTTTATTTTAAAATCTCTTCGACTCTCGATAACATAATAATATTATATAGGTAAATACAATTTTATACGATAAATGTCCACCAATTTTCGCATTCCAGTATGTTTAATCTTAAACTTGGTAAGTATACTGCAATATTAATAGCCAGACCATGATAACAGACTTACTTTGAGATTATATGACCGAATAACATATATCTATTATCTATGTACTATGCACCACGATATATGACGTTTGTTTAAAACAAATACAAAAATATAAAATCAAATTCGGTCGGTTATTATATTCAACGCCCTATATCCACACCGCCTGTTGCTTCTCGTGTCACCGGACCCGACGGTTAGCTGATATTGTTTCCACGCCAAATGTGACACGGGACACGCCACCGTACCGGCAGAGTCGTAGCAGTGCGAGTCATTGCCGCGCACAAAAGTAATTATAACTTTTCCGCTGATAAATGGTCCCAGTTTCTACACACATTGAAAGAGACCAATGTGACTTACGGCCATTAATTATGCTTTTGGAAATCACCACTATACTACGCGGGACCCTTTATTTAAGACCGACGGCGTGGAGTGGCCGCGTGTGGTCATTTGGAATATTTATCGTCGTCGACGGGGAATTTTAACATCCAATGCGAAAACTTTAATTCCTGATACACACCGAGGGGTCCCCCTTCAACTAAGTATGGCTTACACATAATATTATTATAGCCTATAGGCGCATGGCGTAATTTGATCCTGTAAAACACACAGTGCATGGAAATTGTTTATAAGAACAAATTATCTTTCTATTTATAGTAACATTACTTCGAATGCACGCACGTAATCTATTAATATAGTAATAATTATACTGCGCAATTGTTTCTTTCCTTGAGCGTTTTTTTGTTTTATTTAACGAATATATCATGCATAAATAATTATTTAAATATCCCTACCAACAAATTGTATAATATCATGTAAGTCGTATATAAATAATTTTAAAATATTTATTTTTTAGCTTGAGATTTTTCCATAAAAATTACAAATTTTCTTAGTTCCAAAACGATATTAAATTTAATAAAATATGACACTTTATATAATTGAAAGATGTACTGATCGAAACTATAGGCTACCTCCCCACACCTACACTCAATATTATGACTGTTTTGGGGTTTCGACGATAATGAAATTCGTCCAAAACCCCCGCTAACATGTCAAGACATGATACTAAAATGACAGATATTTCAACTCTTTCTGTCAACTCAGTTCATCAAGAATTGGCAGATGAGAAAAAACTTGAGTTTTACCTAGTTATTTTAACAACACTACTGATATAGATCACCCTACGACAAAAACCTACTATATTTTAACCCGAACTTTGTTTATGCCATAAACTTTATGAAATAAACGATGATTCAAAACAAAAGTTAGTGATTTTTTTATTTTTCGTCGGTTATTCATCGTTAAAACCAAATGTTAAACGGAGTAATCTTGTGCAATGTGCACGTTAATATTCTCTGATCTTCACTTTATGCTAGACTAAGCTGAATCGAACATATTAAAGTATATAAAAAAGGTTAGAACTTTAACCCGGTAGGTTCGCTAAACAAATAATATTATTAGGTACCTAATAACAACGAATCCTCCTGGCAGTGTAACACTGACTTTTACACTTTCAATACCTTAACGTCGTAGTTAATTTATATTTGCTCGGTTGTTTAAACAACAAAAGTCTGTTGTCAGATGATAAAACTGGCACATTTTACTTCTAAGCCGTCAACGTTGATCGGTTCAAAGCCCCTTCCGGCTGAGTTTAGGAGTCGTATTCGTGCGTGCGTGTGTTTATATACATTTTATATACCCGTATATTCCGGACACACACACACACGAAAACACACACACGAAAACACACACACGAAAACACACACACACACACACACACACACGAAAACACACACACACACACACACACACACACACACACACACACACACACACACACACACCCCACGTACAGTTGGTTTTATTGCCCACGGTAACTGTTCTTCGCTCGCGTATTTGTCGGAATCCGAACGAACCGCGCACCGCCGATGAACCGTGTGGCAATAAAAAATCACCGATTGTCTTCGGCGAGTCTGCGAGAAATCAATTCTCCCTGTTTCTTACTGGCTTAGTAATAATAACGATCGTCGAGAGGTGTCCGCGGAGCAACCCGAAACCCCATTCCTAGGGATTACGGTGCATTAAGCACGTGCGTGGGGCTTCTGCAACGTATATAATACAGGGTTGTCCAATGGTTTTTCATACACGCTTTTAGATAAGTGAAATCGAAAACTTATTTCGTCAGCTTTGGCGAATGCCTATAGTTTTTAATGGCACGTCTATCGGATGCTATCTCATTTAATTTCAAACATATTGATGCTCGCATGAAGGTGCCGCACACCTGTCGCCAGAAAATATCAAAAATCGTGTGACAGACATTCTTTGGGACTAAAAGTATCGAATAGAGAGGAATCGGTTTTTGATTAAATCATAAATAATTGTTTTAAAACATAAAAATTACATGCAAATGGAAATCAACATACGAGATCAAAAAATGTGAGATTCAAAACCAGTTTGAAAACTCGAAAACATCCTGTACATAATATTATAATGTGCAAACGCTACACACGATATTTATGTATCTCCTCCACCATTCCCACTGTAGCTGTTGCTACTATTACTATTAACCCTATGACTACTACTCGTCTGACTACTACCGCTTGTACCATATTACCACAACTGTTCATAATAATATCGTGCACCGACTTATAATTTGATAGGTAGTATATTAGACATTATGCCAAAGTGTGTTAAATTAAAAATCGAACATTTCGTCCGCATAGCCAGGATAATAATAATATCATTGGTGATTAATGGTTTTCATCATGGCTATTCAATTTTACCTGCTCAGATTATAAATACAATTACTCGCGATATCATCGTCATATTATTATATCGGAAATTAACGTGTAAGAAATTATTTTATTTTAATTTTTAACTTTAATCTTCGGTTCGATGCTGTTCATTCAGTTTAATAATAACAGTGTTATTATTTGTACTGCGATCATACAGTTTTATTGTAATGTAGTTCAGATAACGGCCAATTTTTAAAATATAAAATAGTTATAAGTAGCGTAGAAATCAGTACCTAAAATAACTACAGAAGCGTGCACAGGAATTTGGTATGGGGAGGGATAATACAATAATATTATTATTTATATATTATAGTATAATATTTATACTCTATTTAACCTTGACTTCCCAGTTGTATTTATTATATACGTTTTCAAACGTAATTTTAAGTGTTGAAAAACTTGCTAAGTCCAGTCATGTACTAATATTTATAATTTTAAAAAAAGTCGTCCACGGGTGACATATGCCCCTTCTGCGCACGCCACTGTTTATACATAATAAATTAAGTATTTACAACTATAAATTTTGACGTTTGGCACAGATCACTGTAGTGGTAAGTTTCAACATAGTTGTTTGTCACTGCCTATTTCAATAGCTTTTTTTTTTAAACGTTACGAGAATTACTCTGTAATATAAATGAGGTATAAACTATTGAACAGTTTTTGGCGTAAACTACGCATGCGTGCATTAGTGGACCTATTATTTTGTTACCGTGACAATATTGTATTTTATTCTTTCAAATATTAATATTTTAGTAAATACGAGAGCGAAATATAAGAATAATTGTACTGATTGATAATTAAATAATGGTGGGATTTCAATGATCCAATGATGTGATCATTTAATAGCTCAAATAATCAAGTTGAATACACATCTAAATAATATATAATTATAACTTTTCACGAACCCATATTTCGTTTTTGACGGTTTTAATTAAATATATAGACATGATCAGAATATAGTCACCATTTTAAGCTTATGTCAATTTTTCATTTCAGTAAGTTAAATAGGGCATAACTATATGTGACATTTTATGTATTATTTTTGTATGGAAATAAACATTTCTAATCATTTTCGATTCTAAATTTGCCAAGTTTAATTTATACAGTGACTTGCTCTATAGTCCGTATACATGCGAGTATTCTAAGGTAAAACTGATTTAACAATTATTAATTATTATTAAAGATCATAATATTATTCAACAATAATTAATTTCAAAACATCTCTTCAGATAATAATATAATATACCTAATATTATTTTCTCTGATTTTTAACTAGGAAATCAAAAAAGTAAATCAAGGTAACAATTAATTCATTTAAGACAGATATAATCAACTATCATATACATTGTACAATAACTGAATTTCAACTAAGCACGCAAACACGTCATTATATTGTCATACCACGAATATATTATATTCACTTTTTTCTTTAAAATCCGCACGTAGATTGTAAAGTGGATGAGGTGACGTATGGATAACATTCAGTGATCATTCTACTTACTGTTTTTTGTCGAACGTCAAAAAGAACAAAATCAAGGAGTATTCATTGCAGCGTCTTAACTGTTAACTTTTGACATATTTATTACTATAACGACATATTATAAAATCTCTTTTATTAATAAAGATATAATATATAATAATATATATATCAGGGTGCTCACTTTGTGCTCATAAACCGAGGATCGACTCATCTTGTGTTCCAAAAATTAATATCTGTAATTTAAATATTTGAAAATAAAATATGCACAAGATATAACACGTTTTTAAATAATAGAGAGTTTTAAGTATATTTTATCCCAACAACTCCACCATATTCTGTGTATAAAAAGAACACTAAGTATAAAAGACACTAAGTAACTAAAAGATGTAATATAATTTTATAGGCAGCTAAGTCTTTGTACAATTATAGATATCATTTATATCAATGTAATTTTCTAAAAAATTAAACTTAGCTTGGTAACTTTAAAAAAAATTGATTAAACTACCAATTTTATTGATAGTATACTTATATTATAATATTATTATGTACTCATTATGCAAAATCAATTCTAAATTTTATTTAATTCACCAAGATAAGTTCAATTTTTTAGCAGGTTAGTTTAATTTAAATGTTATCTATAGTTCAACGACTAAGCTACCTACGACATAGTTGTTTTTTTTCATACGGAGTATAGTGAAGTGTTTTTTTTGAGGATATCACTTATTTTTTGTCACTCATTATTTCAAGAACATACTGGTTTTACAATGATGTTTTTTTCTTTTTTTTAAATTGTTTTATAAACGAAGGTTATATGACGTTTACGAGCTCATTGTTCAAAATCCTTTTGGGTGTAAATCGCTGCAGCTAGTAAGTGCAAATTAACCTAACTGGTAGGCAATGTTCAAAATGTTGATTTGATACAAACTTGTACTTGATCTGCCCGAATAACCAATGGCAACCAATAATAAATAAATACTAATTTCTACTAATTAATTTTCCTATAACCAATAGCAACATTTGCATAAATATGTATACAATTTACACGTAAAATGTTATTTTTTGCCGATTTTAACCTCTGACACAATCAAAAGTTTGCAAAATCCTTTCTTAGTGCCCTCTTACATTATAATATTAATCTACTCTCCAAATTTAAAATCGATAGCTCTAATAGCAGGTACCTACTAGAATCTACCCTAAAAGAACCGGGTCTGGAATCGTAACCTTTAAAATATTAAGAACCGGAACCGAAACCTTTATTTTGTTAAATAAAGCACCAGAATCGAACCAGAAGTCTTAAATTAAATAGGTTCTTGTGGGTTCAAAAATAAAATAATTTTACTTATCATAACTCAATGGTATTACTATTTTGTGTATAAATTATGTATGATCATATGAGTTTTCTAATATTCCTCATACTTTAACTATATACCTATAAAAAACCTGCATTCAGGATAAGTATTTACAATTATCATAGGTACTTTTCGGTACCTAAATTATCTGGAATCGGTACTGAAATTATCTGAAACCTTTATTTTTTTTAAACCAGAACTGAACCGGAACAGTTATTTTATTTTAGAGAACCAGTACCAGAACCGATATAGATAATTTCAAAATGTTCCAGTCCCTGTCTAATAGTTTCGGCTCTGCGTTGATTATTAGTCACTCAAACAGTCTATTATATAATATATTATTAAGATAAATGGTCGCCATTGGTGGCAGATTATAATTTATAGTAATAGTAAAAATTAGTATTATACATATATTATATTTGTTTGTTTATTGGTTGCCATGGGTGTTGGATAGTGCAATGTAATATGGGCCGCGGGGAATATTATCTAGTAAAATATTGAGAATATTGCACAATAATTTCTATAGTTGAATTGGCTATAACTGTTGATATCGTCCAAAATGATTTGAAAACTACACATTGCACTTCTACGTGAAATTTGCAGTTGGATTATTGAATTTTCAAACTTCGTTATTTAACTACAAATTTTCTAAGATTTCTCAAGAATTTTTTTCGTGGATCATGTTGCTTGCTGTAGTTATAGTATTTTTTCCTATGTGTGTATTTTAAGTCACTATTCTTTTTTTATACTTAACGTGGCCCTGCTTGATCGTTGAATAATAAATAAAAATAATTATTTATTTAATTTTTGGTTGATACAACAACTTTTATGCAGAAAATAAAAATGTATATAAAAACTTTTTCAATATAATAGAGAGATATATTTGATTTGGAATAACTTTTTGATCTTTAACTGCGTAATACTTTAACAAAATAGCAATTAATTCAGAAATGCTAAATATTTTTTATTGGATTTTTTATTTTATTTTGTGTTTATCAAAATCAGTTTTATTTAATTACTTTTATTCAATTTTTTTTTTCATTCATTTACAATAGTTCAAATAAAATAGAATTTCAAAGCGCAAAATCTATCATTTGTAATATTATTTATTCCAGTATAAGATATTTGAAAGTGTGTGTTTTTTATTTTTTTTGTAAACGCTTACGTGTTCAAACATGGACACACCAATCGAAGTTAAGGACTCACGTACAATGTAAGCTCATCTAGACCTTATATTTTGAGGATGCTATTCCCTTATTCACAATATTTTGAATTAAAATAACAATCAATTAATGAAATTAAAGGTAGGTAGGTACAAAAATAATAAGTAACTATCTATATTATAGACATTTTCCACATTTTTAGCTGAAAACGTATTAACAATGTCAGCTTTTTAAACTTTTTTAATTATCTAAAAGTTATAAGCTTGAAATTGGTTTTTGTATTATGATATTAGTCATACCTCGCTATACAAAATAATACGCTAATATATTAGGTCCATAATAATATTAATGAAGTTAATCGGTTGTGCAAATAAAATACTTGAGGTAAACAATCACATGGTGTACCCTTATACCCCTCCTCTGGACTGTACAGTGTTTAAATGATACAGTTAAACGTTCAGTTTTGGTTACATAAATAACTATGAGAAAATTATGACATGCGGACGTGATATAAATGACAATAATTCAAAGATGCCACTTGTAAAAAATAATGATTTGGCGGGATGTTATATGCATGTGGTAATCAAAACGGTATTTGTTATAATACCAGCTGTTTTGATAAAAATATAATGCACGTTTATACAGTAAAAAAAAAAATTAACCTTAATATTATACGATTGAACGACGTTTTAAAGGTATAATAATTGTCTCAACAATAGTTAACCATACGGTTGTTTTAATAAAAATACTGTGGGCTGTTCTTATTTTTCTAAATGCATATTTTTTTAAAGGTTAGTTTTTTATAGGTATTTACCTTATTTAGACTGCGTCATATTATGTATATTTATTATTTATTCAATACAAACATGATATATTCTGTTATATTATCATAAAGACTATTGTGCCACTCGTGTGGGTGGTTAAATCTTTAACTAAAACAAACTGTTATTTTGTGACAAAAGCCAAAATAATAATATTATGTCATACTTGACTACACAAGCCGGTGGCCACATACTATGAGTATAGACTCACTATACATGTACTCTGTTCTAGACAACAAACGTTTGATAAGATATTTTGATGAAAAGTCACTGAACTCCCTAACGTAAGTTCATATTGCTATTAAATATCAACTCATTTCTGGGTCATCTAAAAAGGGAGAAAAAAACCACTGTGACTTCGTCGTCGTGTTTATAACGTGATATTATTATCGTATAGGGTATACTATAATAGAATTATAGCATATGTGTTCTTAGGTATAGGTACCTAGGTATAATATCTGCGGTATAAAAATGTCATAACTAGATGATCAGCAAGAATTCCTTCGCCCGTTTCAATATCGTATAATATTATTGTTCGTATTCGCTTATATTATATTATTAATACTATTACCATTGATACCTAATCGATTATGCACGCTGCAACAAGCGACCGCGAATTACCGACACCGCGGCCATATAATTTATTAATCATTTCACCAGATTAATAATATTGTCTTTATATCGATATATTATACCTTGTACAACATATATTCTGCATGTGGTGAAAACTAACAACTTTAGTAGCTCTTTAAACACAAACAGTTGACGAAGCGATCTCAATGAAACAATGTACAGATGTGATTTCAGCAAACACGTATCTACAACCCCGTTTTCTCCAAATTCTGATTCTTAGAGTCTTTAAGTACAATTTATGACCAAAATTTCAAACATTCAGATTATATACCGTCGGAGAGTCCTGCTAGGGATACAAACTTCGTTTTTTTTCTAAATAATTACCAACATTTTTTACCAAAAACTCTCGGAAAATGATATTTTTTAAAATTTTGATCGCATCTAAATCAATACTCAAACTATTGTATATGGAACTAACGGAGTACTACAGAGTATTACAGAGTTATTGAAATGTGCAATATTCGAAGGATAATAGTTTTCAGGAACGATTTTATAAAACACCAAAACTAAAATATGCAATATATTGTAATCTATTGCTTATTACAATCAGATAGTTCTTATAAACATCAAAATGTTAGTAGACATTCATATTTAATATTTTTATAATAATTGTCAAATCAACATTGCCCCCATATCTTCTAAACCTCTTATCGAAGATCAATTAAAGCTCGTGCGCAACGTTTGATAGCTCAAAAACTACTCGTTAGAATTAGAATTTTGATTTTTTTTTTGATAGTCATCAAACAGTCAATTGTTTAAAAATTGAAAGGAAACGTTGATTATCATTTAAAAAAAATAATTTCTATCGTCGCGTGCCACTCTTAATATTAATGCTATAAGAAATTTAAGTTTTTGAAAATATTGACGTTTCACAGACCTTCTTCTTTAGAGTTGTATATTAGCAATAAAATTAAATTTGTATATCTTTTTGCATATTACTTATTAGAGTAAGTAATTCAATTATAGTTCAGTATTATAATAATAGCTATAGGTTCAATAATGTAGTAATATTATATAATACACCGTTCGTCTGCACGACAATGGAAAGTTGCCAAAATAGTATATATTATACACGAGAATTTGATGTTTGATCATAAATAAGTTAAACTTGAGGATAACGTGGTACGGCAAAACTGTGCCAACTTTGGGTTCACCGGGTTGCCCAAAAAATAACAATTATATTATAAATCCTCGTTAAACGGATTAAAATTAAAAAAATTATAATAATACTATCCTGCTGACACTCAAATTTATTTCTCAAAACTAAATCTTTCATAATAACTACCACATAATAAATGATCAATTAAACTTATCGATTTTGTTTTCTTTAAATAACTAAAAGCTCACCCATACAATAGTATTTTAAGCCATCAGTACTTACCTACGTTGAAATATTTAAACTTCTAAACAAGAACAAAATAATACTTAGTATCTATTCTATAAATTGGTTTATTTTTTTAATCTATTTTTGTTTCGATAACCGTACTTTCAGTAATTTTATTTTATGTGATAGTCTCAAACAAATTACTATCATATTTGATATTTTTGTTGAAAAATGTTAACAACACATTATACTTAATTTTAGTCTATATTGTAAATAAACGAAATTGTATTCAATTTGAATATTTTTCATCTAAGATGAGTTATCTCTTTCAGTTTAATTATTATATAAAAAAAAATGATTTAAATAATCCCGCATTTTATAATTAAATAGGCGCCGCCCGCGTTATTGTAAATTAAACTTTTTTGAAATGGTCTTTAATCAACATTCAGTGGGGGAAGGTAAACCTATTAGATTGTTCATTAAATGAACTGAAACAATTTTTTAGTAAGTTTTTGTATATTAAGTACCTATAAATATAACACTAATTTTTTCGTCAATAATCTCTACATTATCCATTACGGTTTAGCTATATTTCAGTACCTAATGAACATTCTATGAAATTACTGAGTTAAAATTATTTATTACAGCCTACAACAAAAGATTCTTGACATAATAAGAAGCTCGTTGTATGTAAATGCTGGAAATTTTGTTCAAATAATATTTTATATACAAATAAAAAAAATATATATAAATAGAAACTACAAAATTAAAATGTTGTGAAATTTCAATAAGTAGTTTATAAAAATAAAAACTGTGTATGAATGTGAGTAATAACTATGAGGTTGGTTTTTATTTATATTACAAGTTTCAATATTACAGTAGGTAATATTGGTCTACCACGAAATTGGTTTATTCTAAAGCAATTTTCAATATTTCATGTTGCGGATGCTGAATTGGTTTCCAGGAAGTCTATAAATGATCATCCCCTAAGGATACACTATTTCCCTGAGGGTTATTTCTGAAAAATATTGAATCATTTGTAACATAAAGCTACATTTTAACCGATGTTCATTAAGTTTAAACGCTTATGGATAAATAATTTATACTTCAAATTTTAGATTTTTTTATCTTTCATATTAAATTCTACTGTATGATTACAATATAAAGCCAACATGAGACAACTGCATTTAATTTATGACAATTTATAATTTTAATTTTGTATATTATATTTTGATATTATAATATTATGCAAAATAAATGTTAGCAACGTCATAACTCATAGGTATGTATAAGTATAGATAGTCAAGAGTTTGTGTAAAATGCAACAACTTAAGTATTATTAACGTTGTTAGTCGTGTCCAACTGATATATTATACTATTTTAACTCTTAAATATTGTACTTTAACATGAGCATCATTCCCGTTTAACATAATCATAAATAAATTAAATGAACAGCTAGGAAATGATTCGGATAAACTATTTGAAAAGTAAAACAACATAATATTATATACCTACTTTACTCCTGTTTCTTCGACGATGAAAAAGTTCTTGAAATAAAAAAAAAAAAAAATTATTAACAGTAAAAAAAAATTGTATATATTTTCGTTCAAGTCGTATATTTATAGTTATATAGGTACATGACATTGCATGTAATGTTTCATTCATCGTAATACAGTTTGGCTGCAATAGCCATTAGCCATGAAAAATAGTTTTCTCCAATAAATTTGACCTGTATAATTGTTATAGCAGTTAGCACAACAAATTGTAAAACCATATACAAATTATAGTATATCCCTTCAACACAAGTGCACTACAATATGTAAATCGCTTACGACACCGTTGCCGATATATTTTAATCAACAATAATTATTCTCTAAGTGTCTAATTATGTGATGCTTACTAACATATATTTTATGTAATGCTTGGAGTGTAATAATATTGAATGTAATTTAGTTTCATTATAAACTTTATTGTCTCCCCACAAACTCATATTATAATTATGTTCAAAGAAACAATTATTATCGAATGTTCCGTAGAAAATTTGTTATGATATTTGCAACGAATGGATATAATTATTTTAATAACTCCAAATATTATAATCACCGAGACGTAGGTATAGTTATAAGACGGTCGGGGCAAAAAATAAAATTAATAAATGTAGTTTTACCCGAATACGTACCGCAAGTTTTTGTTTGTTGCTCTGTGGCAGGTACGTGATGATTATGTTTATATTTATTTATGTATACGAACAAACTTTTTAGTTTCGTGCTAAATAATTTTTATCACTTAAAATATAAATTCAATATAAAATTATAAACGATGCCGCGTGCCCGTCCATCAACGCTCGCGTTTTGCCTCGTTAATAATAATTTAAATAATAATAATAATAATAATAATAACAAAAAAAATGAACGCCGATTTTCAAATAATCATGCCTCCTGCCAGTCAACACACGAATGCATTATTATATTATAATAAATAATAGTTTAACGGCGCTGAAGCGTATTTAAGACTTTCGTGTACGTACGCTATTTCGTCTATACTGCAGTATTGTTTACAAACTTAAAATTAAAACAATAATTATGTTCGTCCTGCATCTTTAGAACTTTAATGTAAATACGTGTTACGTACTATTATTATGAACCAGCTACAATATTAATGTAGATGCATGTTATATGTATTCGTCATTTTTTTTTTTGGTTTATTACCAAAAACCACTGTTGCGCTTCGTTTTTTTGCAAATATTATGTGTCACAGTAGGACGTGTTGTTATCGATTTCTAGCCGAATAATGAATTTTTGTTTTAAGAAATTGAGTTTCCTCGTGTGTTGACATCAAATTTTCAGCATCAAATCGTAATTGGTAGTAACACGGCATCTATTGTAAAATATTGTATTTTCGTAGTTTCATCTCTATAAAATCCCCCAAACATTCGAATAATATAACAATATAATATGATTTAACCGTGGTTGATGATGGAGAGATTCTCGAAGCCCGTACACACCGTGGTGGTCGCCTGTACAATTATATCGTAAATATAAACTGTTGTGCCATGGACAATAATATAAAATATTACTATAATATTATTACAATGTTCTAGGGACTAGGGACGCCGCGGGTTTGTAAGACGACGGATATTTTTTTTTATGTTTTCGCTCGTCTACCTTCGACCGACCCCGTTAACAGTTTTAACTGACCGTCGAAATACATCGTAAACAACACGGCATTTCTGTTTTTCTTCGTTCCGGTTTTTTCCCTCCTTCCCATTGTTTGCGTCGTGTAATATACACTATACCCTCGTCCGAAGCGAACTCATTTTACACGATTTACAGTTTTTATCTCGACCCTCCCCCTACTCGATCCCCTCGACCCTCAGCAACGACATTCCGCCGCGGCAACCCATTACGGGTTCGTTTATTAAGCACAGCTGAGTTACTTAAATTTTAATCAAAAACTTTCGAGTATATGGCCACGCCACCGACCGTCTTCGCGCGGGAAGTACATAAGTCCCGTTTATTTTATTCGTACCGCGTACTATATAATATATATATATATATAACGATATGGTCTTGTGTATATTATATAGGTTATTTATTTATATATATATATTTAAGTATTTTGCAGGAAATAATAGTAATAACGTTTCTAGTAACATTCAATGAATCGTGAAAACCATATTTTCGTTATATTATCATTATATGTATACATTCGAGTGCTATTTTTAGTAGTAGTGTTAGTAGTAGCAGTTGTATTCGTAGACTCGTGTTTTACACATGACTTGTAGCACTACTAAACTCTAAAAAATAAGTTTACAATCGATTTCTGGCGACGAGCGGCACCAGGGCAGAGTATACTAATGACAAAATAAAGCGAGAGTACTCACCGTGCATCATTATTTATACTCAGAATTTTACTACAAATTGCTAAAGTTTTTTTCGACACAAACTTATATATATTCCCATACACTCCAAGGTTATTAATTCAACATGTCAGAGGAGAAAACTTCGCGGACACCGATTTTCGGCAAGTGTAATTACGAATTATAGTTAAAGTTGTATAATACTATATAATATACATATTATGTGTGTTTGTGTGTGTGTGTGTGTGTGTGTGTGTGTATGTGTGTGTGAGAGAGAGAGTTAGTGTGTAATGTGGCTTTCCGCTGTCTCCAGAGTGACGATTCAAACGGGTTATTGTATGTCTCGGGCCAAAAAGTTAACTATATCGTTTAATGTAGGTTATCCGTGAGTGTCATTTCGTGTTGCTTACACGATGTGCACACACGCTCATTTACTGTTGCGTGTGCAATCTGTACATTAATAACCCTGAGGACTCGTGCGTATGATGGATCGGCAACTGGTGGACCACGGAAGCCTGAAAAAGTGGCCGTAAAAATATTCCTCCTCAACACAATGGCGACACTTGAAACGGGATCGATCGCCATATGACGAGTGGTTTCCGTGATGTGATTTTCCCTCGTCATGCTCCTGTTTTTCGTCTGACATAAAAAAGCGTACTGTTGGTTATCTTATCTATGCCAGACGTTTGCGTTTAATTCGTCATGTCGCTATTCGATGTCCAATGATATTTTTTTTGGTCTTGAGAAAGACTGTTTTTCGTGTATTATACGTGTATGTGGTTGTATCGTAACACACTATTATAGTTGACCTATTTTTAGAATGTATTTTTATATTATGTAAATGTTAATAGTACTTTGTCCATAAAACATTAAACGTATATTACCGTCTATGCATTTAGGTCATGGTTAGTATATGGCTTGTAAATATTTTGCTTAAGATGATGTGGTAATGATATATAAAAACATTCAATATATTGTCTTAATCTTACTAAGGCTGAAAACCGAAATTCCACTAACCAAATTTGTAATTTGTAATTTATAGGTGACTATAATATTTTAAACACTTATAGGTATTACTAAATTTTAAGAAGTGAATATTTCAAGAGATTTTTTTATTTAATATCGTAAGACAAACAAAACGTTATAAAATACTATGAGAAAATTTAAAACGTTGAAACTTGTTGTCGTCTGTTATACAATATTCAATACTTTTGGCCCTATGTGTTGAACACATTTTAAATAAATTTGTTTAATATTTACCTAGACGTTTATTTATCTTTTTCATAGTAGATCTTCCGTATATTTCCCACTATAAGAACACAAACAGTGTATAGGTATAATAGGAAAATCATCATCATCGACAAGCAAAAAAACCTACTATTAAAATCAAATATTATTTTATTCTTGGACATCACAATACAACTTTTTTTTTTTGAAATGGACAAACTATCACAGTAGAAGTTATTTTTTTCCGACCAAAAAATATTATATGGATGATGGTTAGACTTAAGTGCGAAGTCTGAGTTTTATTTGATCTTAGCTACGATGACTGGCAACTATTTTAGTGGGGGCGTGTTGCATATTGCAAAACACGCGTTAGGTCGATGTAAAAAGAATCACAAACAGTTCGATCGTTACGATACAATATTATGATGACGTGGCGATCGCCACTGCTATACGTTATTGTCGTAAACTCTCCTTGAACTACTACGCAGCTTTGTTTTATGGGATACTCGGTGAATCGTGTGGCAGAAGCAAGTCAGCGCAAATGTATATAACTCTCGCCCGCGGCCAAATGATTATTATTATTGAAAACTGGCAGCCCTCGCTTTTGCCGTCGAAACTGTCTACTTCTCAGTCGACTTCAATATTCATCTGGCGGTGGGCGTATATAAGACACGCCTAAAAATCTAAACGTTGTGAAATTGTCCACGAAAATCATCAAATTATGGTCGATTCAACGACTCCACACTGCAGCTGTTCGAAATATTTTTTCTCGTGTCATATTTGAGAACGATGGTTTAATCCTTATATTATAGTAGTACTGTGTCGTCACCAAATGCTAATTATATCAGTCATGGGTCTACAGTACAGATCTGGGAGAGGGATGAAACAACACAACACAATATTACATTGATTATAAATACAGTATTTATAGCACTGATTATAAATTGTATTATGATTTATGGTACAGTATCCAGTAGTAGGCACTCTGCAAATGTCTTTGGGGAGTGTGAGGTTGGCCACTAGGCCCCACCTTGGAGTAAACGAATCTCTGTTACAGTATTAAAACTGATGATGTACGTCAATAGATGACAATATTTGAAGACACCATGGATTTACCATGGTTACCTCAACGACGTCAAGCCACGCGTCATTGTACTGATACATACAACTTTAGGTGATTATTATGTTTTTATATTCTTACGAAGTGAGAAGACACGGTTATATTTGTTTTATTTAACGTGGATAATATTATACAATATTTTCATAGTAAAATATAATATAATTTATTCGAAGGACATATTTTCAATAGATTTCAGCGTACGTCGATCCATGCGTCGGATTTTAAATAACAAAAAAAAAATAAATAAAACTTTCCTTTTAACATTAGAAAGCCGTCCAAGGACATTGACTAGGTTGGTTGTTTTTGTTAAATTTAGTTAGTAACTAACAAAAGTTGTATAACATAATATTATTATTAGCAGTTTGAAATTTTGCTGGTTGATTCGATTATTTAACGATACCTCGGTATTTCGTTAATTAATTCAGCAAAATCTTGTGTACAAATGTGTGGCGTCAACAGTGAAGGTTTAATCCCAAGGGAGTGACCGTCTGTACGCTACTGCTGTTTTAGTAGTGTACGATACGATAGTACGAATGATGGAATATAATTGCCGTCGATGTTAATTTGCTTACGCAGTTTCTTAAAATTGTTAACATATTATTATGTCGCATTATCAAGTAAATTTACACTCACTGATGTCGTGGGGAAGTGTAGCCATCACTCATGTTTATAAAAAGACCCACGCAGTAAAATATAAGTGTAGACAAATAACAAAAATAACGATCGTAATTTGTATGCGCGATGACACGTTTATAATCTATATCCGTTAAATTTGCTATATTCTATTTCATTGAAAATTATAATCTCTTCAGAATTAAATATAGGTAATGATAAGTGGTTGGATTTAGTTGGATTTTTTTTAATCAGCATTCGGTGGTTTTAATTTGTACATTTTAAGTTGTGTAATTAAGATTTATATTTTAGCGTTTTGTTAAACAAAGTTATGGACACTGTAATGAGAGGCGTAATGTCAGAGTTTTTACGGAATGCAAAAAAAAAATGTAAATAGCCAACCATAGTCAAAGCCGTTCTGAAAACGGGTATGTTCTCTCAGTTTCAAAAACTATTATTTAATATTACGAATTTGTAATAATTTATGGTTTTTTCTGTTTTTTCTATAATACACATGATAACAAGTATGTTATAGGTACACAATGATAGAAGTTGAATTAGTATTTTTTTCAATTAAAAACGATTAAGCGTTAGAAAACCATGCAAAAGATAATATTATATATGATATATAGCTATTTAATATTAAGATACCTCCTAGGTACTTAAAATCTACGAGTCTACGAGTCGTAGACTCGTAGTTATATTATTGTAAATATAGAATATGAGTCAAGCTTTTATTATTATTGTTATTACTTGGGTTTCTGCCAAGTATACATATTTTTATCTCTCCGTTCACAGTAATGACAGTAAAGATAATATAGGTAAGTACTTACTATATATAGTATAGACTAATTTATTCGTATATTATATTATACTGTTGGTGTCCATAACTTTATCTAAATAACTAGGTTGCGTTGAACCAATAAGCCTCGTGTTCTCACTATTTTTTGTCGAATAACCATCCAGACTTTTGGTTTGCATAGGTACTATTATTATTGTTTTAATAATTAGTATTTTGTTATTTTATCTACCTATTTTTAATGAATTCTTGTGGACGAAAGTTGTAAGACTTTGCATTGGGTGTGGTGTACCCGAAATAGATTTGATATTGCCGTATTGGAATGTAAATCGTCGGAAATTATTGCGCAGTCGGCTATTATATGGCTTCGTTATTCCTATTAAAACCGCTGCTAAACCGATAAATCCATCACATGTGGATTCCAAGGGCGGGGAGATATATAATGCTTCGAAATCAGTACGGAATGATTTATATGCCGATCGGATGGGATTTCCCATAGTATTTTATCTAACTAAGCGAGGAAAACTATCACGAAGGATTTAGAACGGATAAATGATTTACAACCACTTATGTACGCGCGTAGGGACGGAAAACTATATCTAGGTACCTACATCCTACCTATCTATGCTAGGAACAATAATGATTGCAGTATACGATGGTATAATAATGTCAAACGATTCGATTATAATATTATATTGTACAGTAATGAACCTTCACATTTTGACCACAACGTTCGCGCGAGTCGATTAAGAAGTGTGTAAAAAATCAATGACGTATCGAATATCGTAGGTAAGGCTATTGCCAATACCTACCGATAATTATTTAACGTGTTTTCCGTAATAAATGTACTTACGATTATTCGATAGCTTGCGATTAAATTTTTTAATGTTATCGAAAATAATAATATGTAGTTGGACCGTGATTATTATTTTTCCTTTTCTCTAAAATATTCAGATTTTCTTATCGTTCGTTTTACTAACGAACACGTCAGCGAACAAGTAGATTTGGATTTTATAAACATTTATGCACTCAAAAATATTACTGTATTACTCAATGTATACATAGGTACTTATCGTTATTTTTTTTTAGTTTTCTTTGTTAATTTGATCAGAACAATCGCGAGTACGCATAATAGTATAATTTGTTATTATATTTAGTGCTGTATTAAACTCGCCTTATCATAATTTTATTATGGTCATACTATCGAAATACTCTATTGGAACAATACACATCGAAAATAATATGATACTCAAACTGTAGACACTGTCTACACGATGAAGTATTAAACACTAGACCGAATGCTAAGAAAATTTGGTTTAATTATTATATGGAGTTCAATGATGAAAAATAAATTTAAAAACATACAAAAAGTGTTTATTTAATCAATGGAAATACCAATACGGTCACTACAAAATCATTGCTATTGGTTAAGTAAAGTTGCGAATGAGAAATCAAAAGTCAAAGATTTTCAAAACGAACACTTTTAAAATAACTTTGACAACATAAAGTGTATACTTTTTATAATATTGTGTGACGATCAAAATGTCAAAAGTCGATTGCGAAACCAGAAATCGGTAATCGTCACCTATTTCTCTTGGAGCTTTGTGCACCGTGAACCTGTCCAATAAACTTAATTATTTTTTTATTTTACTAAATGTTGACGCTTTGCATAATATAATTTCTAAGAATTCTGTGAAACACCTTTGGATCGTTTTATAATGGACAGTTAGTAATCGATATAAAATCGGTTAAATAATAATATATATTTGTATTCACTTTTTTAATAAATCGTCACAATTATACACAGTGATTAGATTAATGATCGAACAGTCAACATTTCTGATAAAATATATTAAATTGTATATTAATTTAATAGACAATGTTCTAGGTTATAATGTTATGTAATTTACATTTAATTTTAGGTGAACAATGAACATATTTTGTGATTATTAAACATTATTATTTAATATTTATCGTATTCTATACAGAAAACTATATATATTATATTATTTGTTTACCCGAAAGGTATAAGCTTAGGATATACCTATTATACCTACAATATAAAGCAGAATGTGTTTCGTAGTCTTATTGAATACCACGGATAACGTAACCATGGTTACGATATATTTAATCATTTTTTTTAGTAGATTTTAATAAATACTATATTATTATAACACTATACTGTTCATAATAATAATGTTGTTTAGTCTACGTTGTATAATATTATAATAAATCTTTCTTGATGGAACATTTTTTTTTTGCCTTCCAAGATATTATTATAATTAAATAACTACATTTTTGCAGTTGCTGTTATTGTTTGTGAAGTTGATACACGCGTATACATCCAACTCATAAGCATTTTACAAAATTGTAATTTGTTTCTCGATAAAAGTTTAAAACGTACACCATTTATCTAGATAAAATATAATTTAAAATAAATACTAGTTATCAGTAATATATATATACCTATATTACAGCTGCAACTAATGTAACAACGCAATTTTTAATTATTATTGCTCATGCCACAGTCAATTTAATTTTAAAAGTACCGTCCCCGGGCAATAGATTACAGTTCACTATGCTTTGTTTAATAATAATTAAATCTTGTTAAGTTTCCACAAACAGTTCATCATGGATCACAAAATATATATAATATATGGGTTTTATTCTTTAATAAAATCGAGTTTTTATATTTCTTAGGAAAAATTCTATGAGAAAACTCACAGTTTTTGATGAAATTTATGGCCGATAATGTGTACATCGTAATATGTTGGATAAGGAAAACTGTGAAAAATGTATACTACAATATTATTGTTATAACAATTAGGTAACATATCACGGGTAAAGTGGGATCGATTGGTGAACCGTGACGACGCACAACTTTTTTGTATAATATAATAAAGTCTCCATAGCTTTTACACTAAATTCTAATTTATAACCCACTTTAGCACTTACCACAACACTTCTGTTAATGTAATACTATTAGATGTTTTATTTTTAAAAATAACGACATTAAATAAATTCCAAAACTCTAATTTAATTTTGTTTTTCTTATATTATTTACATTACATAGTACAACGTTATAAATCATAATAATACATATTTTATTGTTTTATAATAAGAAGATAGTGGCTCGGCGCGGCGCAGTGGCTGAAACCAAACCACGTTCCGTGATTAAGAGTAAGCAACGGACTAGTTCTCGGATAGGTGACCACCAGGGTTTGTAGTGTACAAAAACCTTACCACACATCCACGTGTTCCTAACCAACAGTGACAACAGTTGCAATCTTTTCGTACCAATGTTACAGCTAATCGCTTCAGTCGTCGAAGCCTTAAACTAATAATAATAACAAAATTATAAAACAATAATAAATACATTTTTTAATATACATTTATATCCATGAACTGAATAAAATAAGATTATTATTTGTCTATACTATACACCAAGTATCGAATGAATTCATTCGACATATACACTAGCTGTGGTCTGTGGATGAAATAATAAATAAATAAAACAAATAAAACAGTTAAACATTTTAAAAAAAGCACTTTATAATTATTATTGATAATGACTAAATTAATTGCTTTATATTTATTGATATTTTTATTTTATTTACTTAGAGTCTTAAACGATAATAGTACTATGATATTCGACCGAAATAGTTTATTTTTTATTGAAGTGACTATGTACCTACATCCAATTTTCAACTGGTTTTATTAACAATAACAATTGTAGCGGGTCGTCTTTGCACTCCTACACACAAGCGCGCGTACCCATCACACATACCTATAAAATAATGTTAAATTCAAATCAATATTTAAGCCAAATATCAATTATTTACACGTTTCAGTGATATAATATATTATCTACGTTGACGGAATAGTAAATTTTTTCTATACCTCCGACGTCCGTATCTGCAGTTATAACGCGTACCGCGCTCGTCCGTTTGAGGTATACAATTTCAAATGAATTATTTTTTTCTTCCTTTTTGCTGTCAATTTTTGTTGTATCGATCGTTGAATCATTAAAAACAAAATAAAAAGGGGTTTCAAAAAAAAATAAACCCTCATACAAATGAAAAGAGTACTTACTGCAGAAACCGTAAACCTCGATGATTTGACCTCGTTGAAATCGATGCCTAGACGAGGGAATCGGTGACGATCAGGTACTACAATTATGGTAGTCGATGCGTCGGTGGCGACGAGTGTTAACAAAATAGGTGTATCATATTTATACACGTACCGTAACGAAAACGGTGCGCAACGGTACCATTACACAGTGTACGTATCCGTTTTCAAAAGTCTTCGGTTCGAAAAGTTGTGTTTTTTTTTTTAAGCACAAAAACATATCGATCTCCTGATGATTCGCTGTCGTGACCGTCACGGAAGGGCGGAATCGGGAAACCGTATACGCCTCGTACACCGTCCTTTAACCGAATAATAATAATTGTCAGCCCTCTTCCGACCCCGCTCGACTGCAGCAGAGAGATCTATAGAGTTCAGTGTGTATTTGGAATACGAATGGTCGAAAGGATGTATGCCACGAGAAAAGACGACGATAATAATAATAATAACCATAGTAATAATAATATCATATAGGTGTGTGGGCCCTGAAGTCGCGGGTGTGTTGGCGATGCGTTAGCGGGACGGGGAGAGGACGGGATGACGCTTGTTGCGAGACCGTCTCAATGAGTTATTGGGCGTATGGCCAAAATCCAATAAAACCCATATAACGATTTCCCGGCCGTCCGTTATTGTTTCCGGTGGCAGCTGATAAATTATTATTATTAGCACCACGGCGCACACACAGCGAACGGTGGCGAAAGGCGAAGAAGAGGCGGCCCCGCAGCAGATGTGCTTGATGGCACCTCGTGTTCGACATTACACTAAAACACGGTTGATCATCTACATTTTTTTTCCCTCTCCTAGTTCCACTCTCTACCCTTTTCCAAACCTTTTCACCCGAAGTTATATATTTTTCTCCTCGACGCATAAACAACACCTTCGTACAACTACTACGCTCTACGGTCCGCGTCGAGCGAGGTCGAGTACACCTAGATGTGTGTGTGTGTGTTTCTGTACTTTATTTTTTTTCTCTCTATTTTTGACCGATGTAACTGCCACGTAATGTTATACGCTGTACCGATTATTTATAAACTATAACCAACTGCAGGTGCGTACACTATTAATTATTGTATTCGTTCGACACAAAATAATATATCTCTACACAATAAGAATGATAATATTATTATATATGATACAAGCGCGTACACGATTCGTCGGTATTTGAAGTTTGAGTGATGTGAAAAATAAGGATTTAATCATTGGTACGAGTTTTTCTATCATAACTATTTTGTCATATCATTCATATTATACGGTTTAAAATACAAAACTAGAAGACTTGTACCTACGATGTTTAGTAATGTTGCAAGTGATAAAATATTTGTGTGTGAAGTTAAAAGTATATACAGTCGACAATAGTAATAACGAAGGATCTATCATGGCTTCATATTATTTTTAAACACTTTTGTAATAATAGTAATAATATAAAAGTTATACCCTAACCTAAATTATAATTAACTTTAATTTTTATTTAATTAGTAACAGTTGTTAACAATGATAATAATGGTTTTTTTTTAAATTAAATTACGTTTATATTTAATTAAAAACTTTTTTTTTTAATTTTTAGAGTAATATAATTACACATTTTGGTTCTAATTATTTTTTTTTTAAATAAAAGTAAAACTATTTTTTTACGTCGATGACGTATTTTTTGTATTGATTATTTTGTGATGGTTCGCATTGACTGCATTACTATGGACAACTTATTAGTGATAAGTATACTTTGTCCGAAATCCTCATATTCCATTTCAATTATCAACTAATAATGAAAAAGTGTTTACATAAAGTCCGTTTTATAGTATTTATAAATGTTGGTACCTAATATAAACTTGAATTTCTTCACAAAATTGCTGTTTTCAGATATTCCATTGAATCTTGATAACTTCTATAATAGTGGTAGTTGTCGGTCGTGTATTATAATTTATAAATGTATAATATTTATATTGCTGTATAAGAGGAAATTCTCGGTGGTTTGAATATCAGTAGGTATTATACCTAATTGTATATGCTCAATTTCGCATAATATGGGCACCACAGTATAATATTATTATAAATTAATTAATATCTAATCTTAATTATATACGAAAATGCGTAGGTTTCTAGTAATCACCCGTGCTTATATTATAATATATTATTGATATTTGTATGTGTTATTCGGTAAGTCAAATCTACAGCGTTGCATCCACATTAAAATTATATAATTAATATTATAAACGCAACTCTAAAACTACAGACACGTTTTGTCATTATACCTCGTAATTATAACTCGTAAGTGCCCACCAAAATAATATTATGTTGTTTAATTTTTTTTTTTTTTTTTTTTTTTTTCTTAAGAATAAGGCTTCGACATCGGTGGTCATTAGCCTGTTTCTGTTTTTGGGTGGAACCGTGGGGGTGGAACAGTTGGTTTGGTTTTTGGTTTGGTTTTTTGGTACACGTGTGTGTGTTGTGGCAGAATTTCTAGTGGGGCACCCGTAGGTTTCTGCCATGCCCCGGAGTGGGGGATAGCGGCACTTGTTCTCCGGACACCGTGACTTGCCCGAAGAAAAATGCCACCCAGTGACCGAGAATCGAAGTGGCGACGGCATCGCCGCAACCGACGCCTTAGACCGCTCAGCCACCTCGTCCCCCGTTGTTTAATTTACTATTTACAATTTTACCGTTTAACTGTACTTTATCCCTTGAAATGCATGATTTTAATATTATGTATCTACCTACATACAATTTATTATTGTGCTATGTGTAATTTATATATTATTTGAAGTATTATAGCTATACATTTATAATATTCTCAAAATTAATAACTATAGCTTTAACATTTAATACAAAGTTCCTCGCAAGGTTTTCCAATAAAAACATACAAATCACAAAAATACATAATAATATGAACCATTTTTTTTTTCAAATAGATATTTCAGGTTCAGATTTTGCCGAAATATTATAATATTGTTTTAATGTTATTTTACTGTAATTCCAAAAATACTAATCATAAGGACTTAAATCTTTTAGCCAATACGTATAATGTTATTACTTATTAACGTAGTACGAAAGCAATTAAAATAATATTTCGATTAATATTTAATTGTATACCACGTAGGTACCTATTCTCAAGCTATAATAATATCTGGGAAGTGATATTGTGTAAAATAATTTAATATCATGCGATTTGTTTCTGGAAGAAATCGGTTCAATTTTAATCAATAATAAAACTAAAATAAAAATAAATTACTCATATCAATGTAGATGTATAGTAAAATATCCTTAGAAATATAATTTGGCAAACAACTGAAAATTTTTTTTTATACAAGTGCAAATAATTTATCAGTGAACCCAAATTTGTGCACATCCATAATATCCATTGCAGAGAGATGCTCAATGGGAAAAAACACTTTACAGTGAACACTTTTTATACAGCAGTGCGAGTTCCTTGCAGAATTCGTATTCATAGGTTCCATAAAGATAGTGGGACTTCGCATGTCCCCTAGTCAGTTGCCAATCAACACACCGTACTAACAGTTAATAAATAATTACATTTTTATTTTTCGATTATAAATACTATAAGTATAATTTTTAGTATTTTTAGATTAATTTTCATTCGGAAGTCGCTTTGTGAGCGACGAAAGAACGGAAACAATTAATAAAGCAACGCATCCCTTCAATATGAAGTGTTAATAAGAGTATACTAATATAGGTGTAGATAGACCATTATGGTTTTCATAATTATTTATTAAATACGGATATTCCGCGAATATGACAGCTATTATTAACTGCGGTAAAACATCGCAATCGATTTGAAATTCATAAAAAACAGTTACTGTTTTCTGCAGCCAAATGCTTTATTTGTTTATAGTGTTATTCACCATAACATGATACATAGCCGGCCTCGGAAATCTGTACACGATGCTCTTTAAGGGTATACCTTTGTGATTATTATTTTTTTGCTGTTAGGTAGTGGATTGTATTTGCACGGTTTTCAATGTAAATAAACAGAACACTATATTTATTACCTGATTATATTTTAATCATTTGTTTAAATATTTATATTATGTTCAAATATTTATGCAACATCTTAATAACGTGAAGAAAAGTTTCACTCCTAAAATTAAATGTAAATTATTTATGTATTCATAAATATGTTATTACTAACTTCGTGGCGATTAATGCATTTTAGTCGAAACGTTTTAATTATTGTAAATAAAATACGTGTTTTCTACGCTTTCATCAATTTAAGTACTTAAAAAATAAGTACTGGCCCGGTCCGTCCAGAAAATTAGCGTACATAAAAACGATTAAAAATATTATGCACAAACATAATTAATTAATCTTCAAAAACTATTACGAAGTCAAGTCCAAACAAGAAATTCGATATTTACTATTCTAAAAGCAGCGAAAAATGTATATATCATTTAATTTTACGCTATCATATTATAATTTATTTATTTTAATTTAATTTAATGGCACTGTAGCGTGGAGGGATAAATCTTCAAAATCATTACTTTCATGTTATTACACGTCATAATAATATGTATTATAATATAAAGTATATTACAACACCGTTCATAGTCGAGACCATTATTTAAATTTCCACAGTAATTTTATTAGCAGTTCCTGCGAGTGTTTATCAGATGATACAATTATTTCATCCGTCTTCATATAATAATATTTTGTCGTCTTCCGGATCGTCCGACATTTTACATTTGATTGGAACGTGTCCAATATCACGTTTTTCCATTCCAGGCTTTCTGAATCGTGTCGTCGTGTACAACACTACCTATGCAACTGCAACGGACTAACAGTGAGAACTCACTTCTCCGAAAGGTAAAAAAAAAAATAAAAATGAAAAATGAAAAATAAACTCAAACCGAACCGAAACCGCTGACCCCACGCATTTTCGTGTTTCTTCTTGGGGTTGGTTTTTTCTTCGGCCAGTATACATATAGGCAATAGGTGTGTGTATATATATATGTGTAATATGCCATTCGAAATAATGCCACGTGCGGCGGCGGTGTCCATGTTACGACCCCACCCTGGATCGCACGTCGCTCCCGCAGAGTCCGTGACCCGAATGCGGACCAGGGTTCTTGACGAAGGCAGGCCGAGGTTGTTTTTATTTTTGTCCCTTTCTCCCCCCCCCCTTCACCCGTCCCCACAGCCGATCCTGGTCCTCGCCAACGGACAGGCCAAAAACCACTCGTCCGCCGGACCCCGCCGGCCCGTCATCGCGTCTCGGAGAGTTCCCTGCTGCGCGGCCGGGAATAAGACGTCTTTCTGCCTCCGTGTGTATATTAGGTATATACGTACGCGGACTTGGACGCAGTGATGTATATACGAGTGGTGTATGTTAGGGTTTTTGTGAGTCCTATGCGGGAGCGGCGTGGGGGCCTACGGATCCGGTGACGACGACGACGAAGACGACTGTGACGACGACGGACGGCAACGATTTCGTATTCCGACCACAGCGATTTGCTTTGAGGCCGAGCACGACGACAATGGCCACAAATAAACCTGCTGCGGGATGCCCGGGCGGCACTGCACCCCCTCGCCCAACGCTCCACCGTACGCAATCTATACACATACGTCTGCCTTATGTTATATACAGAGTGATTCACCGTGCATGCTCGCCCATTTTTTTTCCTTCAACGATGTAGTTATTTATAATTCGATTTTTGGGAGTTTCAAATATAGGTAATTAAACGTAATAGTTTAAAATTCTCACCATAGAGGAGTGTCCCGTGGAATCAAAAAACGTCTGCTTTCAAAACGATAACCCCCCTTCCAACTGTATTACTGTAAACTATTTAGCGAATAATTTTTCTGAAAATGTTGACTTATCAAAATTAAAGATCAAATGAGTGAGTTTTGAGCAAGTTAAATTATTATGGGTAATTTTAAAATGTTAGTAATTTAAAATGCATACTTATAATTAATAAAAATGGTCCGACTATAGTAAATACTAGATCTGACATAACATCAATTTCATATTTTTGTAAAACGATTCTTTATGACTATACTCAATTCAATATTATAAACACTGTAATAACTGAAAAACTACTAGTTTAATTATTTTTGAATAAGATACATCAACATTTTCAACAAATTCATGGTTAAATGAAGAAATTGGGGTGGGCATGATCGGTGTGGATCACACTGTATATTATATATTTACAGAATCCCACCCGTCCAACAATCGTGTCCGCCACCAGTTTACTCACCAAATTATATTGTTATCTACTGGTATTGATTTTCTTGTCTCTGGACGTATAGAAACCCTTGCGATCACAACGCGTTCACCATCTCACAGATAAGCCCTCGAATGTTATAATAATGATAACAACATACACGTGGTGCACGCTCTTTCCAGTTTCCACACACACGGTGGAGACGGATGTAATTTTCCGACTAGGGCCAATGTGACTCTCGCGGGATAGTGACATCATACTCGAGAAAAATGATCTCGGGTGACGGAAATCGTTACGTAGACTTGAAGCTATCCAGGTTAACATATTATTATTATTACGCCCGTAACTGATAATAATATTTAAGTATTGTTTTTTTTTTTTTTTTAGTGTTTGCTTCTCACGTCTAATCGATAGAGATATTACGATATGATATTATATTGTATGTTGTTATATTATTTTCGAGTTCATTGAAGCACCATTCGTGTGAAAAAACTTCAACCAAACGGTATTACATTTTTAAACGCGCTCGTTTCCATCGGTTCACTGTCGTTCCCGGCTCAGTGTTACGCCGAGATAACAAGCTGCAAACAATTCGTACGCCAGAACGTCAAAAAATATGGTCGGATTACATACAGATTTCTGAATAACACGTTTAATATATAATTTTATATGTATATAATATCCGCTGCAGTAATCACGACCCGACTTTTTCATATTGCGACCACAAAAACGATTACCCAGCTCGTTGTTCTAACGGCGTCCTACTTTGTACTTCCGTGTCATCGTTACGTTCACATAATGATAATAATAATAATAATAATATGATATCATACTTAGTGAATAGCGATTACCTATCCATCTATATCTACCGCCTGCAGTGCAGAACTCTGGGAAATGTTATCAATTCGATTTTCTAATATCCCGTACGCATGTGACTTGCGTGTATAACGAGTATCTAAATGAAACCTACTCGAAAAATAAGAGAAAATAGTTACGTTCAAAGTATCAACAAAACAACAAACGCACGAAAGTTTATTATAATAATATGCACAGAGTTTACGAATAACGTTATTCGAAAAATGTACGCTATTCAATGATTTAGTTTAGCAATTTTAAATACTGAGTGGCGTTGTTTGGAACGAAAACAGCAGGACAAAATTGTTTCATTTGTTCGTGATTAAAATAATGTACAAAAGATAATAAAAAGCACACATTCCTCATTTAAATTAATTTGAAACCATTTTTGGGTTACACAAAAAAACTTTATTAGTTCCGATTTTTAATAACTATACAATATAGTTGCAATCCTATTTCAATAATAATTAATAATAATATTATTAATAATGGTTTTTAAAACCCATCGCTTTAAGCGTGTAAAGAATGAATAATTAATGTTTTTCATTACATTTTATAAAAATATCGGCTAAGTTCAAAAATCAAAATGTAAAATGTTCAGTTTTACAGTTTAAAAATATCATATCTACGTTTACGCAACAAAAAAAAAGAAAACTTAATTTGTCTCTGTTTGATAGCCGATGATTTTAATCTTTATATTTTAGTGTACCTATATTTGATTTAATATTAATATTAAATATCATATTATAATTTTATTGTGTTCATATTATTATCACATTATGTATGCCACGTATTTGGTTCACACCGGAATACCGAATAATAAGATTGATTATCGAATAATGTATTATGCACACATTAGTTCAAATTATTCATTCGATTCGTTGGTATTTCTAACGTTTTCAGTTCAATTTAAATATAAGGCAATATAATTGTATTCGTAGCATCCGTCAATGAAAGCCGTTATATAGGTAATTGCATGTCTTAACTGCGTGTGTTGTCTCCGTCTTTTTGACGTATAACATGGCGAATTTTACGTTTATTAACCATAGTACTTATTATATATACATTAATTTATAGTATCAACCATAGTGAATTATTATCAATTTTGAAGGTAACAATTCGAAAATTATCAAAAACAAAATAAAATATAATTCAAAGTATAAATGCGCGAAGATCTAAATACGGCGTAGACCAATTCTAAAGTACGACTATTACACATTTAAATTGAATATGTCAATTCAGTATTCATTCCAATATGAAAAATCAACCGAGTAAAATGGATTATTCCAAAAGCAAAATGTGCCATGGTTATGCGTCGGTAGACGGAGATAACACAGCGGGTAAGACATAAGACACATTGCGTGTCCTATGTTTAAGTTTTATAATGATATTATATTATAAGCTATGGTGTAATTCGGTCAAACCACCCAACGTAATTATGCACGTATCTGCTATATAATTTATATACATATTATGTATAATGTGTATACCAATAAATTATATATTACGTCTGATAAGTGCGATGGGTTTTTTTTTTATTTTGCTTCCGACAAACGACGCCGCCACGGGTACCCGGTGAAATTTGTTATTTTTTTTATCGGTTTTTCTGATAATTGCATAATATATTTTTATTTTGAGCGTCATATCAAAAATAGCCGTCCAGTCGGTTAGGCGCCCATCGAAAAGTACAAACCGTGACTGTGTACGTCCCGTCTAAGTTGTACAATAATGACATATTATCACGGGAGACCTGTGCTAGAAATACATAGCGTTGATTGACACGAGCGTGCGGCAATGACATCTTCGAGGTAACGTTGGCATACATTTTACAATATCCTACTTATACCTTCACCCTCATTTCGATCATTTACATGGAATAATCATTCCTCGGGTTTCTAGCGGCCGGAAAGCAGAACGTGTATGGGTAATTTGTGGTGGAAAGAGTATCAAGTTATTTTAAAATCAAGCTTAACTTTTGTTTTTATTTCTATTAATAAAATCATTAAAACCTTATCAATGTTTTCAAGATTTTCGAAAAATTGTTTAATCAATTTCTACCTATAAAATAAAACTAATAATGAAATCAAAAGTTTCATATATCTACAAACTACATTCAAAATTATACCATATTGATAATGATTAAGACTCAGATTTTGTAGCAAAAAAACAAATCCTTAAAAAAGCATTTAAAGCAGCCAAAAAGAAAAAAAAATCATGTATTACAATAAATTCTAAAAAAAAAGAAATTAAAATTACACATCAAATTAAATATTAAAAAGGAAATTATTTATTTATATAATAATACCATTAGTCGTAAATACATTTTCACCGAGTACTCTTATGATTTTTTAATTTTTAATATTTTAACTTTTGACTTTTGTCATTTTAACGATTTAATTGTATAGAACACTTTAACTCACTGATTGATATTTACCGATCAACTTAAGTATTTTAACGTACTATAAAAATATGAAGGTATAATTCAGATAAATTTCCCATTTCTGAAACCATAAATAAAAGGTTAATTACTGTAATTTTGAAAAAACTACAATTTTGGAACAATACAAATAGTTATTTTACGAGTCATCCATTTATTACTGGGTTTTCACTGGTTTATAAGTTCTGGCAACAATAAAATGGTATTCAAAGTATAATATACATATAATTATGTCACATTATCATGAAAATTATGTAAAAATTAAAAAATAGAAGCAAATGGGGAAAAAAGCAAATAAAAAAATAAATAAGGTTTATTTCATTGAAATCCGAATAATTCAAAACGTATTATTGTAAAAACTATTTAAATCGATAAAATAGTATATTTTTGACATTTAATTTCAGCGATAATTTAAAAAATTTTATTTGACTTCATCTGATCGAGTTTTTTTTCTAGCTAATAATTTTCTTGGCGTTCCCTGGCTCAAGTGAAATGGGTTTTATTTTTCAAAAAATAAACCAGACCAGACATTAGCTCTTACACTTAAATACATATTAGTTATAAGTAGTTAACTTATATTAGTTTCATATTGTTTTATATTATATAATATTACAGTATTGTGGTAATATTAAATTATAATACACATATTATACAACATTTATATTTATATATTTTATTGTATACATAACTATCTATGTTTCAAGAATCTCGGTGCATTTTAATTGGATTTGGGGTCCGGGCCATATGATTCGACAAGTGTTGGAGGTAATATCGTGATGGTTCTGTCTTTTAAATCCATTCTGAAGTCAGGAATGATTTCCTGTGAAATGAAAGTTTTGTATTGGCCAAGTGAGAATATTGCAATATTTTAAACATATTTTATGTTTGGTATTGTTTTTGAGGAAAGAGATGGGAAAGGTTGCGCTTCGTGATAGCCGGTTCTTCTGTTACCAACTAAGGTATAATAAAAAGGGATCTACATAGATCTATCACTATTTACTTCTGTCTATCTCGAGTCTATTTTGAACAGATTTTTTGATATTGTTATTACACAACATGTATGTTACGTCTTATATTATAAGTATAAAATACTAATATTATTGCGTACTCGAGTTTAATTATTTTATCATTTGCACCCATGGGGTTGACATGAAGTGCAGGGGTTTGTAAGGACTGACCGCGCCGCCGGGTTCTACTTTATTCGCATTTCAGTTGTACAAACTGATTGTGTTTTGTGTTTACTAACAACGGTACCTACTGTAGGTGCTCGGTGTGTTGTTGTTTTTGCGTTGTATGTCCTATATAAAATTATGTACCTATTATTATTGTTGTGCAGGTCAGCGCACAAAATAAAGAAAACTAATTAGGTATGTAAATTGGACATGAACCATATTATAATCGTAACATGTTTATAAAATAACAATGAACTCGAGTTCAACGAAAAAAGGGGAGAAATAACTATGTTGATTCACTGTTAGTTGTACTGGGGAATTTTTCTTTTTGCTACGTATGAATAATAAATCACTGGTCTATTATCATAGTAATGATATTTGTATATTTACCGTGATTTGAAAAACTTGTAGGTTAAGTCGGTTTAAGTATTTGGTACTATTATGTGGTGTACAATTTGATGATAAGACGAAAAAACCACAAGTATCCATGTTCATCGATAATAATATAATGGATTGGCTATTAGACCTTATATAAGGAGAGTGTATTTTTAAGCATTGAACATAATATACCCCATAATAAAAAACAGCCCAAGGTTATACAATCATCTCTCTATTATAATATAGAAGTGTTGTACATTATTTTTATCATCTATAGGTATGATAAAATATCCGTATCAAAAAAAAATATAAGCTAATAATGATATTTTCTAATCAAATACTTAGTATAATAGAGACATAATTTCAAAAAAAAATGTGTAAGTAAAGCGGGCAACCATTGGGTTGTGGGAGTGAAATCACTGAGGTTCGGCGAGCAATGCGATCAAGAGGCAGAACATGCTAGACCTAGTGTACTGTAATATTATTTTTTCTTTCGAGAAAAAAATATCACCACTCAATTTTATGTTGAAATTGTCATGGACTAGGTACCTATAACTTTATGAACCATGTCCGCGTTAGGTATTATCCTCCATTATAGATAGTACGTTACAGTTTGGCTAATGTTTATGTACCCAATTCATAGAGCTTGTATTCATAGATCAGGGGTGGCAAACCTTTTGAACACTACGTGACAAAAATATATTTTTTTTTCGAGCGTGCTATGAAAAATATTATATAAATTATATTATCCAATATTGTTAAAAAAAAATATCGTAATTTTATTGTATAATTAATGTATTAATATAAAAAAGGCTAGTTTAAGTACCTATATTTAATTATATTTTTTCTTTCTTGATGTGATTTTTGTTGTTGAATACTTGATGCTGATTCGTTGATATTTGGTTTATATTTTTACCTATTATTTATATTATTTAATATAATAATATATATAGCAAAAATATTTCAATTTTTCGCGTGCCACCTCGGGCACGTGAGCCATATATTTGCCATCCCTGTCATAGATGGAGCATGGTGGTAGTTACCAAGGTGAACGTGGGTAACGCTGATTGTGTTGTTCTACGCGTGTTTTCTGGGCATGTGCGTAGACCACACCAGTTTGTATATAGTTAAAAACGAAAACACATAAATATGTTATTATCGTATTATAGCGTAATTTACTGTGGTACATTACAATTCATAAAATCAATATCAATACCAACAATTACCGAATATTGTATCTAAAATCAATTTGCAGTGATCGTTGTATAATAACTTTAAAAAAACTAAATTCTCTGCTTAAAATCCTTCCTATTATGGTATTAAAGATATTAAATTGCTATTTTTTGAAAAAAACTTGTAAGGATCCCAAAATAAAGTTAAAATGACTGTTACGATGTAGTGATCTGCTTATCTAACAAAAAAAAAAAATTATGATTATCACATTTACATAGTATTATATTAATATAACAATTATTATTATTTGCATAAAAATGTATCACTAATATTCTATGACATAGAATGCAACGAGTACCTAAATATATTTTTTTTTTAATTGTATTTATACGGGATTTCAAACATGGTTTGTTTATTGTTACTGAATATTTAGACGAAATAAAATGCTTTGAAAAATGAGTGCCTTTTTATTTTAAAAACTAATACAAATGTTTGAAATAAAAATACTAAAGTTAGTAAGGATATACACATTTAAAATATCGAATGAGTGATTCATGAGTCATGACATCAACTACAGTTTAATATTTTCTAACAACCATAATTTTTATGATCGTAATAATATTATCTCGATGTGGCAAAAAAATACCCGATTGTCTTAATTTTTACAATAAATTATAACCGAAAGAATATTATGAAAATAAAATGTTATTTTTTTTTAACAACAGCAACAGTCGATGGGCAGAGATTTTTTTCTCCAATTATTTTTAATGATTTTTTTTTGTCGTTCTTAATCATGAAAAAAAAACTCATTATTTTCCGTAATGGCCTTACCGTACTCAACTGAAGTACAATAAATAGATTATAACAGTATAAACTATTATTATAGTACCTGTTATGACACAAATTGTATAGGCACACGTTTGATAATGTCACCTTTGTCCTGCATAAACGCTAATCTATGAATCTCTGGATTCACTTTTATATATTGTACAGGTGTTTCTGAAACTTATTGGAAAACTTTAGAAAACCTCCATGAAACTTTTTATAATTAAAATCTTTATACTGTTAAACCTTTTAAAGTTTGCCATTATACCCATCGCTTTCTCCTCGAAACAATAAAAACAATGTGCAATCACCACGATATCTTAACATGTTGCAAATACTCCCTGCATGCACACCTACTTTACTAAATTCTTTAGTTGTTTGTTTTTTAAAAAAAAGAAAATATCTGAAAGGAGAAATTAAAAGTTCTTGACGGAGACGACGTTTTATACAATTAGTCTTCTGTAATTTTACCACTCACAGTAAATATACTTTACGGCTAAATTATAATAAGTAAAGGATCCATCTAAGGTATACACTAATAAACCTGATGTACATATATATAGAGCTGTATTTGAATGTTTAAATATTTATCTTTTAAGGGTTACACAAAGTACATTGTTTTCATACCTGATTAAATATTAATAAAATAATAAATTAATGTTTTAGAAAAAATGTAATCAACCTACCATAGTAAAAATAATAAAATAAATTATTAGTTGTAATATAAATATAATATAAGATACACATGTGCTGACAGACGGTCTCCACTCAGAAACGTTTTTCGCTTACAACAATATTTGTCATTGAGTTTAAATTTAACACATCCATTACACAAAAACCCAATGACCCACCGACCACTGTACAGAAGAGAGAAACACACATGCCCACTTTTTTAGCAATAAATATTGTATAAAATTATTCAGTTCTAATAATAATAGCTGTGTTAAATTATACTATTAATTCTTTTTTTTTTAAATAAATTGTTATAAGTTATTGTAACATATTGTTATATTATAAAAAAAAAAAATTGTATTATAGGTAAAATATTACTTTTTATTAATTTAATGATACATTTAATGTAATGACTCTATTCTTAATCTATTTTATTTTTATTACTTTGGGTAGTTTTATTTTAATTTATATTTACGTGAGTTATTAATTTAAGAAGTTATTTGAAGTTAGATCCATTGTATTTTTTTAAACATGGAAGTTAATATATTAACTTAAAAACAAATGATATAAATGTAAATCATTAATCTGTTTATAGTGAATAACAAAGGTTATTTTGGTTCACAAAAACTTCTTATGTTTTTATCGTTCTTCTAAATTACTTTCTTGGTTTTTACAGCCTCACTATGGGTTGCAATACAAATCGCTCAGTCTATCGTCATCAAACAAATATATCGGTACGAAAAGCATTAGCTGTCCAATAAAATCTTGAGACTTAACTGGGGCGTAGTTGTATATAATATGAGATTATTGATCTTATATTTATAATATTTTTCAACCCAACCAGTTCATAGGTAATTCAAAATACATATATTAATTGTGTGTATTGAATCTAATAAAATAATTCGTCTTATCACGTGCATTACATATATTGGTTACAACATAATTTTTTTATGAAATTGATGTATATCAGTTTTACCTACTATTATTTTAAAGAGATTAATTTTAAATTAATAATTTTCCTTTTTTTTAAACATTTATTTATCAGAAATAAAAAAATTATTTCGTTCTTAGAAATAGTTTCCCATTTATGCATAAATATTTATGTATATTATAATTGATATATACCAAATCTAGATTTAAAACACATCGACCACGTATGAAATTGTTTATTATTTTATATTAAATTCTAGCAGGACACTATAATGCGTATAACAGCACACGATAGTCCGACTTCCACAGTGTGGAAGTGATAATTGAAAACGTGCTATATTTTCACCGAGGGGAATAAAATATCAACAGAGTGAAAAAGAAAATACCAGAGTCGTAATAGCCCCCTCGGATATCATTAATAGGTAGGTATTCTACGCCTATGCCATTAATATATTTTGTGTAGGGAGGTCCGCACTTTGCTGCAGTATAAAATACTGTGCACGACTCAAATCAACGTTAAGGTTCTTGCTTTAAACGGATGATCAACTTGGTACGTTGAGTATAAAAATTATAAATTGTTTTGTTATAAAGTAAAATTCAATTAGGAATCACTTTTACAAAATAAACAGCAGTAGTTGCCCGTGACATTTTATAGCGTCACAAACTGAGAAATGATTCATGTAGGTATATAATCGTTTTGTTCTATAGTGTGCATGATGACTGTTCGATAATATATTATGATTGTATTTCGCATATTTTGAGTAAGCTGTACTCAAACAAGCACAGAGTTTGTTTAGGAATTCAATACTTCTTGAACATTTTAAATTCCATTCAGGTGTGATGAAAACAGACATATTATACTATGGATATGTTACCGACTTTTCGGCCAAATCGCAACCATTAATAATCTTATAATATTTCAAATAAATCTTTTATTTATTGTCTGCAGTTTAAAAAACCTAACCAAAACTGCAAGACTATGATGGAATTATAGTATAATGTCACCAAAGAAAAAAAAATTCAATGCAAATGCAAATCAATCACATTAGACAGCTCTGTGATGTTTCATTATAATTTATCATATTATTATAACGTATTTAATGTATCAAATTATTTCTTACGCATCATACAACACATTATGAAATAATAAATAGTTTTAATCAGTCACTTTTCACTTTTCAGTACAGTTGCTTAAAATAAAATGTTAACAATAATAATTTATTGAATAAATAATACATGTTGGTATATCACCGAAAACCGTTTTAGGTACTATAGGTTAAGTCTGTAAAATATGTTACCTAATACTAAAATAGACAACACTACGGGAAACAAAATAAAAAATAAATAAAACGTACATTGTTTTAAAAAATAATTATTAATTTAATACTTAGATAACAATATTATAATAAAGGTAGTCGTTATCGCGTATCTGGGAGCTAAATGTCACGTGAGATGAAAATACGTGTTCCGTGATACTATTATATAGTTTTTTGTATTGTTTGAAGTAGGTATACCTCTAGGAATGACAAATGAGAAAAACAAACGCGACAACAATTTTATAATTTATGACATCCAGGGCCACATAAGTTCAAATTCATTCTGAACGGGTTAACCGTTTTTAAGTTTTTTCATTACCTACGTCATACCTTATGCATAGAACATGACACAAGTCGGACACTCATTCACTTGCCTTGTTTTTAATTATTAATTTATGAACTAGTTTGAACGGTGCAGAATTGTTGAAATATTTTAGTGTTTTATTTCGTTTTACCAAAAGTATCGATCTTTCTGTTCAGTACCGTCCAATTTACAATAATGTTACGTTATATATTTTTAGGCAAAGGCGATACGGTGGGTATCGGACCGCAGCGATTATCTTCGGTATATAAACTGTCAAAATAAGTAACATTTAATCAGGACAGCGCCTTACAGCAGTGTGAACTAAGTAATAAATATGTTTTAAATTATAAAACAATTAATATAGTTAGTAATTAACTGTAACATGCTTCATACAGTAAATTATGAAATTTAACGGCCCATTTAACTTATTTTAATGATAAATCCGTATTAAAATTATGATAAAAAAACTTGACCAAACTAGATCAAACCAAAAAAGAAACTGGAACTCATTAGCCATTCAAATACGGGGAACTAGAACTTAACCAGAACTTGTTAAACATTTTCAAGTAACTGGAACCTATATTTTTAAACAGAAAACGATTGGATTTTAAGGTGAATATTAATTTTGTTTATAACTCCATGGTATGGGTGTAAAGGTTGCTTTAATACCTTATCTTACTAATATTATTTATGTTCTATTGTTCATTCCTCCTGAAATTTTACATTTTAAATTGCTAGTTTCAATTGTTAACAATTAATTTTTCTATGTCAGTATACAATTATAAATTAAAAAAAAAAAATTATGATCCATCTATACGTGTTTTAGCCGGAATTAGTGCCATGACTTAATGCAATAATTTCGTAACAAAACCAGCAACAGTAGTACAGTAGTTTAGTACCCTAACAAAAATGGTTGATAACCAGTCACTGATCTATCTTTAGTAATAACAGGTCACAGGTGTACATAATAATATGTGTGTCACTCCTCAATCACATATTCATAGTTTTCGGTATTGAAATTAACTGTTTAATTTCATTTCATAATTTTACATTAGGTGAATAATTTGTATTTTTTTTATATTAAGTTTTTTTTCTTGAGTTGGAGAAAAAGTTCAACAAATCTGCGGATATGTAAATTCAAGGGTTAGTGACTTAATCACAGTGTCCCGAATTTTCCTTCATGTAGTTGAATACAGTACTTTTTAGTAAAATTAAACTAGGTACAATATTTCTAAAAAAACTTATTTCGGTAAACTTCATATTTTGTTAGAACGTTTATTTCAATCGACACTGAAAATAAAAGCCGTTTGAATTTTAAGCCGAAAAGTATAAAGAAATCAGATTTCGTCCAACAAAAATTATTTTTAACATTATTTTGATTGATAATTTAAATTATATTTATATTAAAAATAAAACGAGAGTGTCGTATTATTGGCAGATATTTTTCAAGTATAAATGATAGTTAGTTATAAGAGTACTTTTTCAGGTTTATTTGAATTACAATACTTGAGGAATTAGTGATTTTTATAGAGCACGTCATGTCTTATCACACACCTTATTTATTTTCAATCCTTTCAAACTTTTTTTAAAATTATTTTCCCAATATTTCAAACTAAAGAAACTAATTTTTTTAATAACAATATGTTTAGTGGCGTGCCCAGAAATTTTCAATATATGTTATGAGTAATCATAAATTTAAAAGAATTGTGTTAGTTGTACCAAAGACAAAAATAAGTAAATTTATTGGACAATGGAGGGGATTAACCCTCTACCCCTAGTACACCATTAAATATATTTATGACATTGTATGTAAGTATCTACACAGGGCTAGAAAATAAATTAGATCACGTAATTTTTAAAAACAATATTAGGTACTCATCAAATATCAGTTATTCTTATTATTGTTATCATTATTATAAGCTTCCCGTTCATGATTTTGGATTTATAAACTTATGTGCAGCTATTCAGGGAATATTGTTTTTAAGATAAGCCTTTCGAAATTCTTTCGAAAACATGTTCATGAGGAAGAAATTGAAAACCTTTCAACATTTCACAATATGAGCAAATAAGTTTAGTTAGACGGTACCCACGCTGTAGAAAATATATATTATGAATAGTTTTTTTTGAGCTTATACACTGATGTTTAAAAATATGTATTATAATAAAGTTAAAATTACAATCGTAATACCACGTTTTGACCTCTGTCAAAATTTACAAGTCGTCATCTGTTGAACCCTATAATTCTTTCTCGGGTTGTTGATTTATTTGCCAATAGAAACCGATGTCCATTAATTAAAGCCCATTCATCTGTAACTTAAGGTTTTTATTTTTATTTTTATTTTTTTTAGGTTAGCTTTGTTTAAATAAAAAAGGTTCTAAATCACATTCAGGCCCATGTAATCATTATTGACGATTTTTGATATAAAACTAAAAAGTTCAAACTTTCCGATTTGCCAAAAATGCAATTTAAAAGTTTTATTTGTATTTTATTTTGTATAATTTTAGAACTATTTCATATTAAACAAGTTATAATTTGTATTTTATTAATCATAATGATTTAAATGACTAAAAACAATTTTGATAAAAGAGTTAATATTTGGCAAATATTTGAAGTTAAACCTCAAAATTGGTTCTCCTGATAAATTGTATAAAATATGAATAAAAACTTTTTTATACTAGACCCACAAAATAAAATATAAAAATAAAGCTATGTTTTAATAATAAATTATATTTAGATTTCACCATCTATAACAATATTCATGCAGTTTAATACAGGATTATTGTTAGCTCTTATTGGTTCCTTTCTAATTAGTCGTTTTAGAACATTATTTATTGGTAAAAACAATTGAGCTTCTCCAGCCTTTCCGTAAAGAACACCTGATTTACCATAAGGAACAACGGTTTTGTCATAAGAAAATCCTGATTTTCCATGAGGAACGCAAGTTTTCCATGACAAACACCCGATTATCCATAATCACCGCCAACCCTTCTATAATCACTGTTTTTAATTTCTATAAGGAACGCCCAATTTTTCATAAGAACTACCAGTTTTTCCATAAGCACTGACACTTTTTCGTAAGGCCCACCAACCTTTCCATTAGGACTACCTATCCGATTTTCCATAAAAACCTCCGATTTTTTATAACCATCACCAGCCTTTCTATGATCACTAATAGCATTTGTATAAAGACTGCCCAATTTTCCATAAGGAGACACCAAATATCCAGTGGACTCGATGAGATGAAGTTAAGTACTTAATAAAAATATATTTTAATACATAGTTAGGTATTTAAATGTTTTATTAAGTTTGCGTAAGTAAAAAATAACATAAACCAGACAAATAAGAGCTAAAAAATAAAAATGAACTATTAGGAGGAGGGCTTTCGATGTTTTTAATACTATTATTATTATTATTATTATTATTTTATTTACATTTTAAATGTTAATAATAACTACAGCAGTTATTTATGTATTTAAAAAGAGTGACTTGAGAGTATATTGCATCTGACTTGGGTGTTTAATAAACTCGAGCGTTATATTCTATAAAACGAATTTAAATATTCTTTTCTGGCACGGTTGGAGCTTTGTGTGTGGTACCGTGGAGTGGGAACGATATTTCAAAAGCACGTCCAAACGGTGTAGACATTTCGTGCCATTTTCCTCTTCTTCCACTTTTCACCACCGTCACCACGGCCTTCTCCTCCTTATCCGACGACGACGCCTATTCAACGAAACACTTACACACAATACCCAGCAACGGCGGCTGTAATATATAATATGTATATAGTGTTATTTAATATCCGTAAATATATTATTTTAAGCCGTAAAAGTTTTAGTTTTGATAGTTTTACGACGTTATTAAGTCGAAAGAATACAATAAAAACGTACAACGTATTTTGGAAGCGATTAATCAACTGCCGTTTGAACAACGATATCCCACTCCAACTCGAACTACTATAAAACGTACATATAATAATATATATACGGTACGGAAATTCTGAATATAAAAATAACAGTAACAATAACAATAATACTATTGTTTGACGACTATATTCTACCCATTTAGTCTGAATATAATATAAATCGAAAGAAATAGAGCGAGCGTTCAGTGATGAATGATGAGAAGTAACGATATAAAAATGAACGAAATAGAGCCCCAGCGTGGACATTTTATCTTTTAAAACAATAATTGAACTACAGGAAATAAATACCCACGGCTTAGTCTCAGAACGTGAATGATAAATTATGTTTCTTATTCTATGAAATTATTTTTTAATAATAAATTAGTATATACTGCTCTTATTGCAATTGTAAATGGTTTCATCGTCTGTATTCTCATAGTCGAGTTGTATTAATGTGATGACAATTTATTATAATATTACCTATTACCAAGGTTCGAGATGACGTAATGAGTATAATAATGTAAACGATGAAGTGGAGCCGATCCGAGACGGCTTGTTTCAGAAATGAAATAGATTATTTGATTGGTACATAATCTGTTTTATTAAAATTTTAAATATTTTTATAATTATATAAACTAATAGTGATAACCAACGGTATTGTGACTGCTCGTTATGTGTGGTGGTATCCGTCAGTTATATCTGTAGTCGTCGGTGACGATGATTCTAGCTTTTTCGGTGTTCCTACCCTGGTTGGTGTTCTTTCATTCTATTGGGTTGGTGGTACCTCCGGTGTGATGGCTCCAGCGTCTAGTGGTGAGACCGTAGTTGAGGTAAGTGCCGGAAAACTCAAATAAGTGGTGTTACCGAGGTACGGGTTAAGACGAGTGTTGGACCACTCCAAATAAGTGCCTTCGCAATATTGGGTCAAATTAATGGTAGAACACCTTCGATTCAACATAAGTATTAGTTAGTTTGAATTGAAGGTAAAATAAAGTTATCTGTTATTCCGTCCTTATATGGTTTCCGGTCCTTGGTAGTCACAGCAGTTTGACCAATTTCTTCTATAATATAGTTATATAGCACCCTACCGTCACAACTGCACTCCACAACGCGTGTTTGAATTTGCAAATATGGTCTTCAAGATTATTGGATATAATTTCTATAGCGGAGCATAAGGTAATATATATTAAAATACAAACAAAGTGTGTACCTATACAATATATAAATGTTTCTTATTAGATACAATATGAATGAAGACGAATTGAGACAAGGCCCATACTCACTTTTTGGACTACCGTATCTACTCTCTACCATTCAAAGAAGTTCAAGATCCATTTGTTATGTTGTTCATAACTAAATAAAACCAAAGGTGTTATATTTATTTTTAAAACGTATACAGAAACTACCTGTTTGTATTCACCTAAGATATGGGCAAATAAGCCATTAGTTATAACTATATATATTAAATTTAAGAAAATTGTATTAAAACTATATACATACTATTAATAATATACATTTTATAGGTACAATACGAAACTATTGATTGTGTTGTTTTGAAAATCGTATAAATATAAATTTGTAAAAGTTTATTAAGCACCGTGACGTATTCAGTGATTCTATTGTTTTTCGGTAAACATCCGTAATAGGGTACCCATCCATGGCGACGCGATTGGGTAAGATGATTATTCGGTTAGGTTGGTGAGAGGGGGGTGGTAAAACGGTCACTGGTCAGTTTGATTAGCAAGAAGAATGGAATATTATAGAGTATAGTCGATCATTACTACTCCCGTAGAAATAAAAACAAACATCTTAGCTTTTCATTTTTTTTAGTTTGTAAAAACTAAAATGTAAAACCAAGACCTGGAATGATGTATAGTTTCTGTTTTCCAAAATATAACGATAAAAACAAACCGTGTTTTTTCTATATATAAATATTTTCAGCGCAGAATAAAATGAAAAGAAACCAACGAAGCAAAGAATCTATTAGTAAACATTTTATATTTTGTTACATAATTTTGTCGCTTAATGTTTCATTTCCTTTTAGTTATTTATGATTAGAGCTTGTGGGTGGTAGTAGTGGTGATAGTCTTGGTGGTGGTCGGTGGACCACGGTGGTTATAGATGGACAGGTAGTAGTTGTGATGAAGGGTCTCGGAATGAATTATTATTACATTCGATCGCGGAGAGAAAAATGATAAACAAGCCGAGACGTTTTTATTATATTATTATTTCTTCGTAACGACCGTAGTTTTTCTTTTTCAATGTATTATTGTGTACATACTATAATAATGTGCCTACGTATTATTATACGTACAATATATAACATTACTATATCTATGTTTGTGTTTATTTTTTTTTTCGGTTATTCTGATTGGCAATACAGAGCGACAGACAGCGGTGGACATGGATAAAATTAATTCGAATAATACTACCACCCGTAATTATTACTGTTTTTCAAATACCGTCACCTCGTTCCCGTGTCGTATTTACTTGCCGCTGGTGGTGGGTGAATTTATTTGGGAATCGAAATATTATTGACAATGCGAAGACGCTCGATGTACGCACATCATTAATAAAACCGCACTTCTGAACCCTACAAGCGGAGCCCGTGTTATAGAATATACCATACGCAAAATGGTGGTCTGAGCGACCACCACCGTCGATGACTCAAAACTACAATTATATATAATAATAAATAATTGGCATATTTTATTGCAGTTGTAACGGAATTCCACGGGACCAAAGCAAATCCAATATTCGTTTTCAATAAACTTTATTGAAATCCAGGCGAATTTAGTTTTTTTTTTTTTTTTAGATAAAGTAAAGACTTTAGAAACCATTTAAGTAGAAACTAACCAGTTGTGTGTATTTATTTTGTGTATGCATGAAAAGTATATGAGAATTCAGCTTTAAAAACAGAGGCCTTATAATATGACTAGCTGTCTACTTAGCCCGGGAATAAATTAACAATTAATGAAAAACACGTCGTAATAATATCGGTTTAAACCCGTAATCAGTTAAGGTAACTCAGTTCAGATATTATAACTCTTGGTATATTGTCGAACGTGGTTCAGACTAATGTCTAAAGTGTTCTGATATCTCATAGAATAATCTATGAATTTCACTTAAAATCAGTCGAGTAGTTTTTGTGTCTCCGGGCACCAAACACATTACTGTAGATTGTAGAAGAATCATTTTATAATTAATCTCTCATTATATATTTTGTTTTAAGATATCAACGTCTTTATTCAAGGCCATAAATGCGACGATTTGACGCATGATTTTACCTCATCTGCTCGATTAAACAATGCCAAACAGTTATAAAAAAAAAAAATGTCTTCTATTACTATGATAATCTGTAACTAACGGCATCCGTTTATCAACAAAAAACATTTTAATTTTTCATTGTAAAATTCAAAATCATTGTGTGAGCCCCTCTTATAAATACAAATGTTGGTAGATTCTATTTAATAATGCACAAAATTTAAATTTAAAAAAATTACATCTGTTTTTCAAAACCAAAAACGAAATCGGAAATAATAAATACCGATAACCAAAGCCGAAAACGAAAAAATATTTTACGATGTAAAATACGACTGTAAAATTTCGTATTGTGGTATATTTCAAGTTTATTTTTAAGGATATATTAATACTGGCCTAGTAGATTTAAATGAACCTTGATTAATTGAGATAATTTAAAAAACATATTACCAAAAAATATGATAGTAAAATCCCTGATCAAAAACCAATGATATCCCAAGGTAGCAACAAATTAACTGGACATGTTGTCAATTCGAGATGTTATATATTTAGATTAATATACTGCAGTAATGCAAGATAAGGGAATCAAGGTGTATTCGCAAGGCTGGGCAAGTTAACGATTTTTTTTAACTCGTTAAGTTAAGTTAATATAAGAAAAAATAAGTTAAGTTAAGTTAAAAGTTAACTACAATATTTTTATAACTTCGTTAAGTTAATAATTAATGAATAAAAAAAATTAACTAAGTTAAAATTAACTTAATTAAAAATTTAATTATTTTTGAATCTATAAGAAAAATAGGTGAAATGAATGACAAATTTGGAATTTGGGTCAAGTTTAGATTTCTGGGCTCACGTGGACAACCATGTAGTATGCTTAGCAATATTTACTGAGGATTTAGGGTGGGCAGTTGATGATTTATCCAATTCACTCCCACCCATTAAAGAAAGGGGGGAAGTTAAAATAGTATAAATACACAAATGATACAAGCTCTACTATTAGGCATAAGCTGCTACACATAAATATTTGGGATATCCATATAAATTATACAGTATAAACACAATCAGTAAAATAAGAGACAAAAGTATATTGTATATGACATACATAAGCACATAATATAATTTATTGATAAATGGTAAAATATACATTAAATATATTTTATACTTACTACATATATTATTGTCTTAGTAAGGTATAACTCAATAACTGTATAAATATAACACATAATATTGTAGCCTGTAGGTACTTTTACTTTTTAGTACTTATTTTAATTACATATAATATAATCATTAGATTTTTTCATGGTTATTATGGATTATAAAAATAAAAATAAAAATAAATATGGAAACTTGCATGAGAAGTTGTTTTAAAAGTTAAAAATGTTAACCTTTTTATAACTTATAATTAATTAAAACATTGTAGAACTTACTAATCTACGTCTAGTGTTTACCATGTTCTATTTTAGAAAAAGACTTATTTGTTTGTATACAGTTCTGAAAATTATTGATGTTTAAAATTTGTCACAACTTGTGAGTACTTAATAAACTAAAAATTAAGAACATAATATTATGGAATACACAAGATTACAAGAATACAAAATCTGAAAACTGAAAAATTACAACAAATAATAATAAATAACTGTGTTAACACTTAACCGAACTGCAGTACCTACTGAACTCGCACTTTAGAATGAGCAGTATGAACAGTGTTGCCAGGTTAAAATGTGAGAAAGTTCGGATAGTTATCGCAAAATGTTCGTTTTTGTTCGTATTATTGAAAATGTTCGTACGTACATAAAAAATTTTTTCCTCACTTCGTTCGGATAAGTGATAACATTATCACAATGCTATATTTATTATCATCATAGATTAAATATATTTTATCTATGTTATAAATTTACCATACAATCAATTAATGATACTATCATAGTATCATAGTTTACAGATTTACAATGTAGCTTTTTAATTTAAAAACAACAAATTGAATCCTCATTTTAATTGAACATTATATTATTGTATCAGACATCAGCGTATGTATTATTCTACTAATCGTATTCATAATCTATTATAGGCCTCAGCCCATAATAATTACTTTGTTATTTTCGTTTTCCGTCTAAAAATAGATTTCTTGTGTACATTTTAACTATAAATAATGTTCACCTTCATTGAGTAACAAAATTATTATTTTCAAGAATATAATATATAACATTAAGCATTTAAGCGTGATAAATTATAGAATATCAATTATTATTTCGAAAAATTTTAATTTTCTTAATTTTTTTACGAATTTTTGTACGAACATTTGTTTTCTTTGTGTTCGTACGGTAATCTCAAAGTTCGTACAAATACGAACATGTTCGTACGCCTGGCAACACTGAGTATGAATGAGAGGTATAGCAGTCATCAAAATAACATCACCGTGGAGCTTAAATATTTAATATACTATAAACAGTATAAACCCTGGAGTATAAATACTTTGAATCGGAGCGTTAACAAATATTTTGAGAAATTATTTTTTCCCCATGAGTTATTTTAATAATTTCAGATAATAAGTAATATTGTAATTCTTGTATTTCTCGGGATGTGTGGCGTATGAGTTAAAATGTCATTAGGTTGATTTATGCCTTGGTTTACAAGAAAACTAATTGAGTACACGGATGTCGCGACCCGTATCGTCATCGTGTATACAATTATATTATTATTTCATATTTGTTAATTAAACAATTTCCCATTTATTTTCTATTATATCTAATATTATATTTCTGAAGTCAACAAAGTTATAAATGAATGGGTTGTATCAAATTTAAAATTTAACTTAATTTTAAGAAATCTGTGTATAATTAACTTGAAGTTAACACGTTAAATATGTAAAAAAATTAACGTATTAAGTTAAAATTTAGTTTCAAAAAAAAAGTAACGAGTTATTTAACTTAGTTAATATTAACTTAACGTTTTAACTTAATTTTAATTTTTAACTCGTTAATGCCCAGCCTTGTGTATTCGTTGTACAATATATAAGCCACTTGGGTTTAAGTGTATTTTAAAGTAATTATAATTCAATCCGTTGGCCAAGATAAACCTCAAAGTTCCGATAATGGTAAACAAATATGTACTAAGTCGTACCATTCATTAATAATACAATCGGTATTCATTTAATTAATTAATTTATTTATTTTAAGTTTCAATGATCACACTTGTTCTTGGTTGGTAGAATTAACCACCAAATTTATAGGAAAAAAAACTACCCAAAATCAGAATACAATTGCACTGCATTAATAAACTGTATTAGCGAAAGTGTATAATCAAGAAGGATTGACAAATGTAAGTACCTACGCTTACATATATATAATGTAAAAACGTCTTCAAAAACACAAAAAACCAAAAACAGACATATTTAAGTCTATTGAAACTCGAGTTATTCTTCCAGAGTAACTAAAAAAAACCTTATTAACTATCTTAAAATTAAGAATATTCAACGAAATAAAAAAAAAATGTTAAATTGCTCTATCGATTGCGTGCATGATACAAAATGTGTTTGTATACGAGTACAGTCATAACAAATTTGTTACAATAATTTAAATATATTATGTTATAAGTGGGATGAAGATGATAGTGAATTGTTTTTTTTTAGTTTACTTAGGTATACAATTATATAATTCTGTTATACAAATGTAATTAAAAAAATGCTAATTTCAACAATAATATTTATTTGATCATCCGCGTTTTAATTTTTCATACCATAATTTTTATGGAATCTCACTATATATGAAAATTTCTCACAGTTTAACTGTACATAGTCATGAAACATATTTTACTGTCACCGAAAAGTGTTTTCCATCAAAACATTCATTTAACACAAACGTATAATATTATTTACGCGTACTTTGGCTGAGTGGCCACCACTGCCGTTAGTGAGTTTCCACTCGGTCGGTAGGTAAATTATTATGTTTTTCCGTCAGATTGCCGCTCGGACCGCTCAAACGACGGCTTGTCACGATACACGATAATATTAAATATATATAAGTCGTGTAATCACGCTTCACGCTGTTATAACAGGTTGCACTTAACAGGGACGCCATCGGCCATAATGATCAGGAATGATTATAGTACCTGCAAATGGTAAAAAAAGGGTGAAATATCATTGGAAACTTGTTTGGAGGATACGAGTATGCCTTGATAAGATCGATGAGAATATTCTTACATTTTATTCGGCGCGACTTCGACGAACAACAATTGACGAGTGGAATCTACGCGTGGAAATGGTAGTCGGAAAAAATGGAATGGAACACCGTTTTTGCGGTGGTTGTAGTTGTTCTATCTCACCGGAAGTGGCTGAAAAATGGCTTTGGACTACCAGTAACCAGCACAATAGCACACACAAGAACATTATGTCTAGCAAACTTATATGAGTTCCAGTCTTTCCGAAAATCGCTCACTCGTCCGGCCGCCGTCGAGACCAAGTTGACAATGATTATGACCAGTTTCACCGCCATCGAAAAAGCCGTGCACTGCAGTGTGTGTTCGTATCGAAATCTGTCTGCGAAATGGATTGGACTTCCGTTGTTGTATCGGTTCGTATACTATCGTATATTAACAGTTGGATCTCAACGGAAGTGGCTGATGATGAAATGGTGTCGGACGAAAAGTAAACAGCGCAACAACACGCAAACGAGAACATCTACGATACCCGAGAAGTCCAGCAGCCGTGGTCGAGCTGCAGTTTTTCCAGTCTGTTCAGCGGTCCAGCCGTCGACACTGTCGCTGCAATGCTTTCAACGACACCGCGGCGTATAATTTAAGACCAACTTCATTACCATCGCAAAAGCCTGAACACCATGTGTGTGTTCATATCGGGATCCGTCCGCGGAGGATCGTTAGTGCGATATAGCTAAGTTTATATGTATTATATATTTAAGATACGAATGACGGTGGAGGGAACGAGAAATGAAATACGTTTTCTTTTGATAGAAAAAAAAAGGCATTTGCTCTATTATTATTATTATTATTATTATACAATATATAGCTGCAAAAACATTAGCGTCGCCGAACACACACGTAAAGTGGTCGGGCCCGCCTCGGTTGTATTTCTATATTTTTATCATCGCATCGTTAAAATATCATATTATTATTAGCGGGACACACGACCATTAGAGCACTCGGCAAACACTGGTCGTCGGGCGAACGCTTCATCGCGCGCGTCTACCATCGTTCGTCTGTATACGATTCCTTTGGAAAACATCCGGTCAGCCTCAGTTTTTCCGATCGTATATTATGGTTGTAACCTATCGCATCTTAAGGATATATTTCTCCTTAGTATATACAGCTGTGTATAATACTAGCTACTGCTTTTGCTCAACAATAATAACGATAATATATTATCATTACACGCGTTATAACCGTATAAACATTATTAGTTCACGTTTACCAAATTTATTGATAGGATATAATAATATTATATCCATAGGTGTAAGTAAACTATAATTGGTCTATTATTTTTTGTTTATTTTTAATCACGATAAAAAACAAAAACCACTTACAATACGTGGAGGAATATACGTCTTGGCCCATTTTCCCAAAGCACACCAATTTAAGGCATAAAACCATATACAACGTTTGGGCGCAATATTATATTCCTATGCACTATCGAACGTTTGAATACGTAATATATTATTTACTTACATATTATTATAAGCACTATAATACTGAGACTATTTTCCCTGGAAGATACAACGAGGTTGGCTCAATCGTGTTCCAAAAATATGTTTTTTTCTTTTATTATTAGTATTTTTAGAAAAAGTAATTTAAACCATCATAGTTGCGGGCTAAACTTAAAAAGATGGCATACGAATATTGCAGACAAAAATATAATATAGGTACTTGTTTACAAATTTAGAATTATTATTTTTGATATAACAATTGTGTTAGTCATCAATAATTAATATAATATGTACTATTATTGACTTTATTGGACTGATTATTTATCACTGATAAATTTAAATAATTATAAAATATGTATTTATTGGAGTTAGGATCTACTTCGTCGTCAACAAAACAATTGACTATCATATACTTTTTTAGGTTGTCAAAAGTAAATCGACGTCGATTAGGACGCAATATGTTTTTATAGCGGCTAAAGGACCTTTCCACGTCAACGGAAGTTATAGGAGCAAATTTAAAAGTGAGTACACACGGACACCTCTCCAACGAGTAAACAACAAATACCGAAATGAAATTTACTTTTATAGAAACGCGTATAGCGATAATTAGGTCGATAATGTGTGGACTATGGATTAATAGTCGTAATTCGCGATTATAATTAGCACACGGACAGACTGGAGAAGATAACAACACATAATATAAAACTACGATACATTAATAATTTTGTAAATAGCTCAATATTTAACAAAAATATGTAATATAAGTAAAATATATAAAAATATGTAATATCAATCAGAGCTTAAAATAATCAGATAGTCCTGTAACATATTTCTATAAAGGTATCATTCAAATATTATCATTCGTGACAAATATGTAAATACAATAAATACATACAAATCCGCACCCTATTTATCAACATTAACATTGTGAGTTAAGCTTTTGAGACGACTGATATAGTCAAAGTTATTACTCATCCTAATATATTATACCAATTAAAATCGAGGTCTTGAATTAAGTACAGACTGATAGCTACATGAAAATGAATTGTACTGCTGTACGAAATTTAAATCAAAAAATACTGCCGGAAAGGAGGCATTCATCCACAACCAAATGAGGCAATATTCAAGTGGTAGAGTAATAGGTTAAAGTATGTGTAATGGTGAAAAACTGGACAAATAATCATATTGCGGTAAGGTTTTAACACTATACTCGTCGGTGAAAAAATATGTTCTTACGCAGAAAACCAAAAAAAATATAGTAGGTATAATATAGTTCTCGTTTTTAATTTTAATATAAAAAAACGGCCGCACAATCACAAGTAAACACAATTAATTTGTCTTTGTTTTCAATATTAAATTATATTATGGTGATGTTAATTGAAGTGTACGGGCATTTAATCCGATCCTGGAACGCAGCCGCCAAAGCTGTAGTGGAAAATAATATTACCAGGCTTCTTTCCGCACCATCTGCGCCCGGTTTTTGCGTCCAAGGCATCCTCGATCAAAGTCGCACATATTTCGCCCCCTCTCTCGGAATTCGCGTTACGGTTTGTGTTATGTCCGAAATGTTTATAACAGTAATAATAGTATTATCATCATATTATTTTGTTTCGGGTCACGAGATAACGGTAGCGTTTAACCGTTCATCCAGCAGGTACCTATACCGCAACAGTTTATAAAAATATCATAATAATTTACAACTGTCGATGAGCGATATTGTGAATATGAGAGATGAAAAATGTGAAATAATTTATCTTTTGTAGAATTTCCATTTTTATTTGTTTTGACAGTTCACAAAGTATTTCAAAGAACAATTTGTTGAGACTTTTATTGTTTTTGAAGCTGTTCTATCATTGTTGTAGCCATCACATTAAATGTGTGATGATATTATATGAATATATGCTGATCATTATAATGAATGATTGCCATTTTTTTTTTTTTTTTTATTATTAGTTTCAAATTAAGTTTTTCAGTATTATTATAGTTATTACTAAGTACGTGATAAAAAAACTGAAACTTGTCAGCCCTTAACGACGAACAACAATTTAAATGTGTGACCTGATTAAGTGATATCGATTTGTTGGCCTTGAGAATGTCTCTTAGATAACGTTTTTAAAAGGTACGTTTGCCATACGTTTGCCAACTACATTTACACGATTTCCTTATATTATTTTATATGTGCCACGTGGTTCATATTGGTGTATACTGTATAGTCATATGTAACAGATAGACCAAAAAATACTGATTATTTGAAAAATCTAATTGTGTAATATTATTGTTTTCGTTATAAACAGGTTTTCAGATTAGTGAACGCTTGACAAACTAATTTTAAGATTAAAATAAAATATAGAAGAACAAATATTTAATAAACCAACTGAAATTTATACATACACTCATTACGTAAACTATATGTTTGTTGCTTGTATAGCCGTATTATAGATAAACTATAAAAATATACTATTTAAAATAAAAACATTAAAAAGTTTATTAGTTTTTTTCAAAACGGCGCTTTGTGTATGCAATTTTAATACAATTTACATGACTGAGTAAATAATAATTTATCATTAAAAATTATACAATTTTCCTTTTGAGTGACAATTATGTTAGGTATAAATCACGTTACTTTTCTGTCTTATCTTCCGATAAACTGTAATAGAATAAGAATTGTATAATGCTGTAAGTAAACCCCTAACCTAGTAAACTATTCAATATATTTGGCTCAGTTATTAATTTAAGTTTGACATGCCTGGCACAAATAGAAAATAAGTTTTTACTAGCCAGGACTAAATAGTAAAAGGAAAAATAACTTAGCAAGACCGTACGACTTTCATGAAATTCAAATTGGCTAATTAATTAGCGTTAGATTTGGTGGCTTAATATATCCCATAACAGTGCGGATGACCAACACCATAATGGTATTATCGTGTCGTCACATAACCACGTTTTAACACGACCGAAATAATATTGTTATGCACACGTCAACAGTCAGTTATAGGTACGTGTAGAACATAGTACCATAATAATAATTGTGGTATAGCGGTTGTCGACTTGATGAATGGCGTAATGTTATTAACCACTTGACTGTACATGGGCTCTCAGTAACGTGTGAGGGTAAAGCTGTAATCGTCGCGTTGAATGTTCTAGGAAACCACCAGGGGACTTGAGCGACCAATTGCCTTTTAACACGGCCAAAAGGGTGGCATCATCGGCTAGGTATATTATTTTTGTTGTCGAGATCACAGTATTAAATCGTGATTCATGGTATTAAATCTGCTCAATTGAAAATAAATTACAATTATGTCGATACCGCACCAACCAAGTAAATTATGGTACCTATAGTTGAAATAATAAAATGTGCGATGGCTAACATAATACTATATTAATGGTCACTATCGATGTCGGTTATTTGTAATTATTGACGACCGGCACCCGACATCGTTTAAAGCATAAAGATGTTACGGTCGTTGTACAACCTTTCAATGGCCATACCTATTAAAGATTTATACCTATTATATAATATGACGAATAATGATATTATATTAAAAAAAATGTTATAAGTCATGTCTATATCATTTTTATTTAGTAGTGTTTTTTTTTTTTTTTGATCGATAGCAACTTCGAATTTACATATTTATATAATATTCTGTATTATTACCACTCTTATTGTAATAGTACAATGCACATAACAATTTTCATAATCTAAGGAGAAAATGTCGATTATCCGGTGAGAAAATATCTGGAATTGATTTTAATAATAATTTCCCGAGAAAACAACATCGTCTCAATTCGCAAATTTCTTAATCTGATTTCGTATAACAACACGAATCAACAACAAAAAGTCGTCAGGTGGGTATTCCGTTTTATACGCGCAATAGAATGTACATTGTACATCCACAACTAGAGCTGATTCAATTAAACCGGAAGTCTTCCGGATTCCGCGACGTTCTTACCCGAGACAACATTAGCAGCAGTATTGCCTTTTTAAACGCAGTATACATTTTTCATTTATATAAAATAGTAAATACAATATCTACCGGCAGGATGAAGAGAAAAACGTAAAATGATTACGGTAGTCGGCGTACTGACTCTACTGCTACACTCGAGTATTTTAAATTGCTTAAAGTAAATACAATCTCGCAAAAGATATTTTTCCCTTGTAAAAATAAACGAACCGTAAATTTTTTTTCTGTCTCTTGGGTCGATATTTTCGTCAAAAATAAAATAACTCTCATTAATTTATTTTTATTTTTAAGCTGGTGCGACGATGCACTGCAATAATACACGACTTGCGACCAAATTCTTATAATCTGTAAATTTATAAACTTTTGAAACGTTTCCAATTATAATAACATTGCAAGCGTGTGTATCATCATGAGAACTGTTATGGTGTGAGTTGAAAAATAAAAGTCATATTTATATAATAATAAATATTATAATATTATACTATAGTATAGGTATTAAAATGTACAATATGCATAATCACCATTAAAATGTTTATATTATTTTCATTAAGATGATTACAATTGATATTAATTTTTTTTTTTTTTAAATATGTGGTACCTTTTGTTAATAATAATTATGATTTATGAAATAATATTTTGTATCAAATTGAAAAACCTTAAGTCTTAATACATATTTTTCTCGCAGATACACACTTAAATCTATAAACCAAATTTTATAACAATATAAATCATTGTAATTCTTTAAAGAACAACTATATATGATAAGAGCTATTACTATTACTTTTTTTTTAAATACTAATTAAAAAATGAATCAGAAACTCAAAACTATATGACTCTTCATGCGTCTTAGATTTTTTGAGCAAACTAAAACAATTTTGCGGATAATTATAATTGTAAATTGCTCTTTTTAAATCATTTCGTATAGGTAACTTTTTTGTTCGTCTAAGTGCGCACATACTATTTATCATAAATTATTTTGTAATAAACCGTGTCGAATGGTATTCGCAGACGTTTTCTGACATTATTGTAGAGTACATAATAATACGGCTTTAAAACTATTTTATTCAAATACGAGACAATACTCGGAATAATGTGGCTTTTTCCCCCTTCATTTTTTTTTTTTGGTAAATGATTACTGTGTAAAATAATGACTGCTCCGTGTAACATTATTAAATGATGTCGAACCCTTAGCGTATAATATTTTGTTCGGACAGTGTTGTGCAGCGCCCAAGTTTTTAAATCAACCGATGCGCGAGACTATCTGTACAAAATCAACGCGAAAACACAATAATATTTGTGTGCGCAATCATTTATTTTAATGAAACGGCGATGGAACACGCGATGGAAGCGGTTTGTGTAATAATATAATGTCTGTCGCAGGAATAATAATGAAAAGAAACAAGAGAAGAAAAACTAAAAACAAACCATCGATTTTCACGGCACATCTTTTTCTTTCTTTTATTTTTAATATTTCCTCCCCCCACCACCTTTAGTATTCTCACGGGTGAAATCATTTGATTTTTCACCCTCCCACCACCATCACACCGAACAAATCAGCATTGAATAACGTCCCCCAAGTCCGATTTCGTATTCGTAAGCCAACGTCCGTGTATACACAGCGCCAAACCGTTGGTAGGTACCGTACTTTGATTTGCATGTCACATTAACGCGTATGTGTGTGTGTGTGTGTCTTCGTAAGCTCCTTCGTCGATGAATCCACGTCGATGAGTCCACGTGTTCCCGAGCGAACGAAAAATATAACAACGGCAGTAATAATAATAATAATAATAATAAAAATCAGGGGTGACGTCATCGGTCCGCCGAGGGGCTGTCGGTGGGTGCCGAAAAACGGGCGCGTCGGTCAGAATGCGTAAAAAAACCATAGCTGTACTACCCTTCGTCTTAATTTCTGTTCCCCGAATAGTTTACGCGTTCGATTCTGGCAAGCGGACGCACTGAGGCTGGTGCACCGACGGAGATGAAGGAAATTCGGCACACGCTCACAATTTAATCAACATTCCTATACATACGTGGGGGATGAATCTCCTGTAAAACGCATTTCTGAACCCTAATAACATTATATCATATAACGCACACATAATAATAATATGTATTATGTTATGAAACGTTCAGCTCACGTGTCCATAGAATTTATCGTCTCACGATTCGCAGATTACATTATTATCATCATTCAAGCCCCTTACTTTATTATGGTCTTAAAGTGAATTCGTTGCAAGCACGTCGGAAGGCCGATCTGTCGATACTAAAATATTTAAGATACTTAAATATGTGACATTATGGTAAAGGGACATTTTGTTCCCCGATCCCTAAGCACCATAATTTGATCTATGTCTTAGCCTGCGTTAACCATCGCTGTAGTTCAGTAGTAAATGTCCATTTTATTAATGTAAGAAATTGTTTTGTACTTTCGCCCCCCCCCCCAAAAAAAAAAAAAATGAACACTGGATCCGCCCCCGATCACCGTCCACCACTACATTAATTAATAATAATAATATTGTAATGATCAAATCGAATTGATATATCATTATATATTATTATTTTAGTAGTCGATAGTAGGTACCTATCCATCAATCATCAAATTTTAAATCAATGACGTGATTACAATTATTATAGGGTATACGTTGAAATACAATGAAGCAGATAAATTTAAATAAATACGGCTTCATTCATATAATACAATATTTTCATTTTAATTACAATTAAAATAATAATATTAAATAATGATAAAAGTTATAATGTGTATACTATAATATTATGGTACATAATTTATACTATTTTATGGTATATACTATAATACTATATAAACTGGGTACTATATTATTTAGATAATATCGATTTGTTTATAATATACAATAACGGTGATAAATTGATAGAAATCAAAAGTGAATGTGTTGTAAAAAAAATGAAATAATATTATATCGTAGCGAATCGTTCGGGTATACCCCACGTGACATTTCATCGGCAGGTAGGTATTTATTTTCTGAGTATTTAATCCGCTGTAAGACCTCAGACATCTAAAGTTGTAGGGCGTCGCGTTCTCTTCGAGTGTACCAATAAAAATATACGTTACGGTGTTATGTGTAATACGTCTGCCAGTATTAATAATGGTTCATTTCAAAGCATTTCGACGTATTTACGTGTATTTAGTGATGTAATACTGATGTAAGCCGTATTGCTCTCGTGTCATTGTTCATCATCTACTTTTCGTGTGGATCTTCCTAGTGCGTCCCTAAATATAATATTTTTGTTGATTTTTTGAAGTACCTACCTCTCTTTTGGATGAGAAGATTGAATAGCAAAATGTTTGTATCAATTCCAATTTTGTTTATCTGCTATTCCTAAAATAAATAAATGTTCACGAGAGATTCGTTAAA
>JANEHU010002769.1:0-30747 GCA_027563435.1 Nasonovia ribisnigri | reverse complement strand
TTTTCTTTATTATATTATAAGAAAAATCATACATCAACGATTTAGATAAATCTAAAACACACATCCCTATATATATTGGTTGTTTGAAAAATATTTGTGTTCTTTTCATATGGATTGCAGCTTAATTTTCTGTAAAAATTGTTCTTCTATCAAAATTAGGTCTCCCAATTAATTTTTCTAGTTTGATTTTATTAGACACTAATTTTATATCAACATGATATCTTACATTCATCATAGTACGTCCATAAACACTGTTGTTCATTAATTTAAAATATTCTTTTTCAAACTCATTCTTAGCTTGTGATCTAAGATTAGTATTAAAATCAATATCAACTTTGAACCAAGAAGATTGACTAAATTCTAACACTATGAATTTTCTCTAATTTTAAACCTAATTTAATATATAATTTTAGCGTTTCATAATGGATTATATATTTTTTCTTATCATATAAAGTTGTTAATAATTTTGGGAGTACTTTATTATCAAATTGTCTTTCTGGTGCTAAAGGAAAATCTGAATGTAGATCATGAAGTTCTTTAGGGTAAGATAAATCGACTTCTAAAATATAACCTTTAGGGAAACATTACATCACAATTAATCAGATTATCAACCCATTGGAAATCTCCATAAGGTAAATATTTACTCATTGCCCACCCATAAAGATTATTTGCATCCAAGTATTGTAAAAATGTTGATTCCTCATTTTTATTAAATTTATTTTCCATATATTTATTATTTGCTTTTGAGTATCTTTGACTACATTGAGATAAACCACCTCTGATTCCAGATTCAAACATCAATATTTGATCTATATCTGTTAATAAATCTAATTTTACATTTGTCATTCTTTAAATTCACAAAGATTTTGTATATTAAACACTTTCCAAAATGTTTGTGAATTTTTATATTCCTCTATTGTTATATTTTTATCAGTGAGAGAACTATAAAATTTTTCTATTGGGGGTAAACATGTTTCATTAAATTTTTCTTCACAATCCATATACTCGTAAGGATAAGCTAACTTTCTTGTAACTAAATTTAAATGTTTTTTAGGAAAATATTTACTGAGTTCTTTAAATTGATGTATTTCAAGATTATATGCTAATTTGTCTAAAGAACTAGGTAAAACTTTAAATAAATCTTAATTCTGTTTTTAATATTGTTTCTTCACCTTTGATATATTTTGTACGTTCTATAATTTTCGAAAAAGAAATGTATTTTTCCTCATTATTTGGAATTAATTTTATATCATTATTATCGTTCCCAAATTCTTTTATAAATAGACGAGCATCATAACCTGAAAGATTATGACAAACAATTGGGATGAAGTTAGGATTTTTATAAGTAAGATTACAGATTGAATGAGCCGCTTCTCTATATTCTCCAGTCAAATGATCATGATCGCGAACTTTTTTCATATTTTTTGCTTTTGTTCTTTTTTCTGTTTCAAGTAAAGCTATATTTAATTCTATTTGCTCAACTTCAATAAGATTCTTATAATATTCAGCAACGTTTTCATATATTTTAATTTCTTTCTCTAACCTTGGAGGTAGTTGATCTAAAAATCTCTCACAAATATGACATTTAATAGAATTATTATAATGATCTTGTTGATTTTCATTCAATAGCTTCATATGAACTATTTCATAATATATTTCAGATATAGTTATTTCTTCATATTTTATACAATTAAAAAATTCTTGAGCTACGTTTGGACCAGAAAATTCTACAGGAGGTTTATAATCACCATTACTAAATTTAAAATAAAAACTGAAATTATTAGGTATATGTTTCTGATAACATTTTGTAAAAGACTCTGTATCAATTAGTTTACAAGTATATATTGGTTGGAGTGTACATTCAAAGTCAAAATAAATCACAAAAGGGATTCTTAAGGAATTATTATACTTCTCAAATTCTAATTTTTTATTATAAGGTGCTGGTAGAATTATTTTAGCAGGTTTATTATTACCATAATAATCTTTATGATCATTCAACTTATTTTCTGTACCAAAACTATTTAAACACATTTTACATAATAATCTTTTGTGACCATTTTTTGTAATTTGACTTCCTACTAGTTTCCACAAATCTTTAATCCAACAATAATGACCTTTATTCATATTATCATCAACATCCTCATAATTCGGTGTTAAATAATATAAAAATCTATATGATGAGTTTTTTCAATTTTAGTTATTTCTAAAGGTTCAATTTTATCATTTTCATTTAAATAATAAATGTTAATAGAAATATTCTTTGTTCTTTTAACAAATTTTGGAATGTCTGTGGTTTTTACTGGAAATTCAATACCCTTTAGTTCATTCTCAAATTCATTTTCAACAGGAATATATTTAGTTACTCTTTCTGCATTTTTTCCAACAGGATGTAAAGCAGACAGTATTGCCCAAAGAAAAAATTTATTATCTTTATTTTTAACATTTATAATAGCATGTTTATTTTGAATATCTTCAGGTAATGGAATATAATATGAAGAACCTTTAAAAGGAACATATTTATTTATGTTTATTCCCAAACTTAAAATTTGATCAAGTCTCCATTGAGAATTTTTCATTACAAAATCTTCTACTTCATTTACAATTTTAATTTTTGCATTTGTATAAAAATCATTTAAATTAGAATTTTGTGTCAAAATTTTGTTTTTTGTTGTAAAATTACATTCTTTATATTCCATATTTTCTTCATCATTACCTCTCTTATATATAGCAAGAAACATAATATTAACTTTTAAATTGTTCTTTGTTAATGCTTGTTTAAGTCGTCCTATTACTGGTTTATCTAAACGATTTAAAAACAATTGTATATCTTTAATACCCATAGTATTTTTAATAATATAAGTCATTAATCTACTTTTAAATGATGTTTCTTCAGTTTTTAAAATAGGTCGATTATCTTTCTTATCAAAATCAAACAGCTTTTTATAAAAATTGAAAACTTTATGTGGTTTAGGTATTATCTCTTTTTTTGTTTTTGGTTTTCTTTCTTTCTTTGTTCTTATTTATTTTGTTGGTATACTTTTGTATGTTTTATTAAATTTAGGTTTAATTGTTTGATCTAAGTAGATATGTTATATTCATTCTGAGCCACTTGGCTTTTTTATACAGTCAAAAAACATCTTAAAATTAGCTTATTTTAACATTTTTTCTTCCAAATTTCACTACTTTTTTGTATACAAATTGTATACAATTACATCGATTTTTCACATATTTTATATAAAATTACATTCATTTTCTAATCGAATACATTTCTCAATATACATATATATATTTATATATTTATATGTTTCAAACAAATAACACCAATTTTTATTTTCTGCAATGTGTAAAATACACATAAATATGTACAATACTACAATATACATAAATTATACATCAAAATACATCAAAATAAATATAAATTGCTTTTGTTTTCATAAAATATATTATAAATCTTTTTGTAGCTTGTTTACAGCACGACTTTAACTATTTTGTTTATGGAATAGTGTCATTATTGCGTAATTTCAAGCTCATGACGTCATTTTTATACTATTTTAGAATTTTCTAGAATCTTCTAGATCATTCTTCACCCATTTTTGAACCCCTGATTACATGATATTGCGCAATATTTTTAGGCTTATAAATATGACCCACAACTGAGTTTATACTCATTTGCGGGCATACTGTAATCGTTTTTAGTTGTCCACAGTACTATGACAGTGAATTGGTGCTGAATTATTATAGACATGATTTCAAATACACCCAACGGATCAATAAAAACAATTCAAGAATACGTGGAAGAGAAGTGTGGTAATTATATACAAAGTATAGAAAAAATAGGTACTAAATTAATTCCAGCAAGAAGTAAAAACCCATGGATTACTCCAGCTATTATTGAATCTATTAAAATTCAGAATAGGTTATTAAAATATAATAAAAAATTAGTTAAAATTTATAAATCAAAAATAGTACATTTTATCAAAGTTTCAAGAGAAAATTATTTTAAAAATCAAATCAACATAATAAATAAAAATAATCCAGTAAAACAATGGGAGTTATTATATTATTTTTTAAAAATTAATTAATATAAAAATGATGTCAAAATTAATTGTGATAAATTAAATGATCATTTTGTTAATATTGGTAATGATTTGGCCTCTAAAATACCTTTTTCCAAAATTAAATCTGAATCTAATATTAATCACAATTCTATCTTCTTTGAACCAATTTATGCTGAGGAAATAAAATTAAGAATTAGCTCATTAAAAAAAAGAACATCACCAGGTTGTGATAATATAGGTGTAAAAAGGTATTGAATAAACATATTTAGAAAATGTATCGATAACATTAAGAATATATTTAAAACCATTATTAGCTTTATACAATGTCTTATGGTTATCATTAACTTTAATGTCATTATGTTTATTCCTTAAATTATAACTGGGATCACTATTTGTAGATTTTAGTCTATAAAAACAGTACAAATCAGCTTGCCAAGTATCATTCATACCTCTTTGTATAAAATGCCTTGTTTCAAAATGTTTTCTAGCCGGTTTATATAATTCATAAGCTTCTATAAGTTCTGGTCGTTTTGATATATTATTCTTATTTGTATTACATTTTCTACATACTGATAACCTCCTATATTTATTATTTTTTTTAGTAAATTCAGGAATACCTATACTTCTAGTTTGTGATTTACATTTTTTACAATAATCCATTTATTTAAGATATATATATTTTATATATTTTCTCTTATAGTATTATTGGGAATATCATAAAAAAATTCTTTACCAGACACTAAACAAATATAACAAATGATATTAACAGGCACATCTTCATTGAAGTCGGATGTAAGACAATACTTGTTTTAGATCCAGAAATCTGTGATGGTTGTCTACTCATATTAATTACAAAAAATGGTATGGTATTTTTAAATTGTTCTGGAGTTATATACATTAAAGACAAATCTCTATGTGATCTATTATAAACTTTCTTATAATCCATTTGTATATCATAAGCAATATTAAATTTTTCTTTTTTAAAATCTTAATTCAATATTTATTCCGGATACCTATTACTATCAATATCCAACCAAATATTTTTCAAATTACAATAATTAAACTGTATTGGATCTTTCAATTGGTTGTCTAGTGTATCTGTTTGAAAAGCCACAATAGCAAACAAAGGATTATGGATATTTCTATACATATTTGTTATATCTTTGGTTAGTGTCTTACCAATAATATTTCTATCTTCAATACATTGCCATGATTTGAATCTAAACATAAATTAATTTCTTTGGGACAGTAAAGTTAATTCATTTATCAATTTTATTTTATTCAAATCATCATAAGTCACAATTGGAATCCTAATATTAAACTCATCAATAACAATTTTTCCAACACCAGCTAGATCACCTTTTGCATTTTTTTCTCTAAATAAAGCATCATCATCAGAACTTCTTATAAAACTTATTTCAAAGCCTCCTTTATATATTGGACATTCTATATCTTTAAAAATCCTAAACACAAATTAGATAATTTACCAACAGCACTAAAATAGCCACCACCAGTAAATTTCGCCTGAAATCCACTATTTTTTGTTGGACCACTAAGATCTGCAGAATAACTAACTGTACCTTTATTCAAACTACATCTTCCAACATTATCAATTGAATCTATTTTTTTACCATGTTTCTTAATCCACATATGTTTAATCAATAATGCAGGAAAATTATCAATTAACATCATTACATTTGAGTTTTTTGGATAATTAGTACCATCAGCTTGTAAGACAGAGCCAGAAATTTGATACTTTGCTTTTTAATATTTAAAAAACTATTTTCTTCCTTTATATTATAAGTAGTGATTTAATTAGGAGAATTAAGATTTGATGAAGATATACTTTATCCTGTTCACGGATAATAGCATGACCATAATTTCCAAAAATATTTTCCATTTATACGAAAAAAATGTTAATACAAATTTTATAATTTATAATTCTGAATAAAATCTAAGCATAAATTACCACATTTAGGTGGATCATTATAATTTTGCAATTGTTCAGTGGTGTAATATAAATTATCTTTTCCTAAATAATTTACAATTTCTATAATTGAAATTGAATCTCCATAAGAGTCAAAATATACCTTTTTCTTATCATTTTTTAACAAAGCCACCAAATGTGAACCAGGTTGATTAGAATTATTTAAATTTAATATTCCACATTCATTTTCCCAAGGCACTACAGGTAACTCATCTTTCATAAAGCAACCTCTAAATTTTTTTATATTTTTTCCTGCTTCAATAATATCATAATATTAGTTAATGGTTTTATTTTTTCTTTCTTTTTTTTTAGTCCTGAGCCAATTTGTAAAGTCGTAATATTTTTAACGATCTCTTCCATTGCTTTATTATGTCTTTCTGTCTCATCTTGTTTTAATTTCTTATCTTTTGCATCGATAACGGTATTTGCAATAGCAAAAGCACCTCCGGCTAATGCACTAAGGGCTCCTATACCTGCTATAATAAGAGGTAAAAACCCACCTACTTTATCCTTATTTCCAAATTGAGATTTTGTAATTTTTAATTTCACCCCTTTTTTTCTTTTTTAGCTTTAGTTAGCTTATTTTTTTGTCGATCAGTTAAATTTAATTTGGTTTTTCCATTATCAATCTGTGTATGTTTTAATTGAATAACCACATCAATTTTGTTTTCATAAGCTTTCACAAGCTTTTTTACTTGAGAATCACTCAAATTTAAATTCATTTAATAGAAATAAAATTATTGAAAAATTAAATTAATCCCATACCAAAATATCTTTTTCCTTTCATTACATTTGTGGTGACAAAAGCAGCTGTTTTTTCACCTATAGATGCATTTGGAGCTAAAAACCTATCCCATGCTTTATATTCCAAAATTTTATCTTCAATATGCCTTGTTTCAATATCTTTATTTTCTTTATAAAAATAATCATGTTCCATTGCTGCTTCATCTAGTTTATTTACTGGTTTTTTATTTTTTTCTAAATCAGTAAAAGGCCCAAGATAATTATAACCAGGCCAATGTATTTCTGGCATAAATTTACTGTTTAAAAGATTATTCATAAGACCTGATCCTTCTAAAATTTTTTTCAGGCAAACTTGTTACATAAGAAATTAAATACTCAATTCCTTGTGGGGTAATTAACTATTCTTTCTAATTCAAAAGTAAAAAAATGCACAATACTAATTTTTTCATTATGAAAATTATTATGGCCTGCTTTTTCTTCACTAGCAATAAAATATAATCTTTTTAATAATTCATTTAAATTATGTATATATTTATACTCAATACTTTTTTAAACCATCTCCTTTTTTTTCTTCATCTTCAATTTGCAAATCATTTTCTATCTGGTTAATTACTTCTTTTGGTAATCTCTTTTTTTCCTTTTTGGCTACATTTTCAGATAAACTATGCCAAATAGGTTTAATCATTTTCAAATATTTGTCTCCTTTACTTGATAAGGATTATAGGGTTAACCCTTTCAGCTCTAACTTACACATTTGTGTATGATAATGCAATACACCTAATAGCCTTAAATTATTTGTACAATAATATAACTTTGGTACTGACCTACACGTTTGTGTAGGTAAATCAATATTGTCCTAAAAACCTGAGATATACCAAGTGCTTATAACACTTAAATATATTATATATACATCATTATAGTATTGTAGGCTTGTAAACCATTATTAAAAATATTATTTGTTGATTAGGTTAGCAGAAAACATACCAACACATTTGTGTAGGTTAGGTATCAATAAATGTAATAATTATTAAGATAATATATTTTTATACACCAATATAACCATACTTTTATTTCTTAAATAATATATTACAATTTGAATTTATTTTATAAAATAAAAACCAAAAGTACCTATACTGAGTTAATTTTTAGTTTAAAAAATCTATTAAATATGACTATATTTTATTTATTTTTATGAAAACTAGTAAAGCAGTTGTTTTTTGCTGTAAGGCATAAATAAATATTACATTTTGTACATATTACCCTCGTTCTACTTTTGCAATTCTTCATCCTGCAGTTCCTAGCTGTTGATAATTTACTTACTTCGGGCCAACGTTCAAATCCGTCTTTTACCTTTGTTGTAGGTGGAACTGGAGCTCTATAATTTTGTGGCCTATATAGTTTTTGAGAAACTTCTTCAGTATCTGACGAACTGGATTCTTCAGGTAATGAACGTTTTTTTACAGTCGTAGATAGCCATTTTTGAGCAACAGACATTTTAAAGTTCATAAGGTCCAAGATTTCTTTTTTAGGTAGTCGCATTTTTTCAGCATCTTCACGGTACTCCATCCACGTGTTCACTATACTTAAATCGATAAAATGTAATGCCACTTTTAGGGTCCATTTTTTGGTTTTTACCCATGTTCGATAACATTCAATCTGTTGATCACATACGTCAACTCCACCCATATATTGATTATATGATTTTACAATAGCTGGACAAGGAACTTCAATTTCTTTGCTTTCTGTCTTACTCCACCTCTTTACCGTAACATGTGGCTCTGCTCCTGTTATAGTAGATAGTAAAGTAACACATTTGCTATCTTTCCATTTAACTGCTGTAATTTTGTTATCACCTCTAGTGAACTCTTCCCAGGCACCTCTTTCAAATTTTTTGTCCTGACTAAAATGAACATTTTTAAGCCGATTTGACATTATTGTACCTGTAGCCATTATTTTTTTGCTTATCAATCGATCCATTAACGACACAGTAGTAACATATCGATCAAAAAATAAAACTGATCCTTTGGGGATAGTTTGAGATAAATGAATGACAACCGCAGGTCCTAGTCTCAACGTTTTATCTTGAAACGGTGTTTTGGCACCTTGATATATTTCAAAATCTAAAACTTTGCCTTTGGACGTTGTAATAACAAAATTTTTTAAACCTGTAGGTCGAGGTTTATTTTTTACGTACTGTCTGTTAGGACATCGACCTGTAAAAGGTATCATCTGCTCGTCGATTGAATAACAGCCAACCGAACGTGATATACTCCTACAAGCGTTACGAACTTGGTCGACAATTGGTTGAATTTTCCAAAGTTTACTATTATTATCGGTTGGACGGTTATTTATATCAACATAGTGTAGACAAGTACGTAAAATTAAAAATCTGTCCCTAGTTATAGCTTGAGAAATACAAATCAAACCATAACTTCTATTCCAGTACATACGAAGTCGTGGGTACTTTATTATGCTAATCATTGCATGAACGCCGTATAATATTTTAATTTCGTCAGCTGTTGTTTTAAGTTATTTACCCATTTTATTTAAAGCGTACATATTGGTGTATAATGCAGCGTTTTCAAAATGTTGATTTGATAAATATTTTTGAACGTAAGTCAGAGGTGAGGGAATATTAATTGGTAAGTGAGGTCCATATGTATTATATCCTGGCAACAGTGTTCCAGTAAATGGTTTTTGTGACCAACCAATGTTTACTTCTACTACATTTTGTACAAGAGAATCGCCTATTGCATGTTCAGGGACCGACATAATTGGTATTTCAATTTGATTAGGAATAATAATTGGTACATTACCATTATGTATACTTTGATCACAATCTACATCTGAATCTGAAAAATCAGATTCCCCAACATTTTGTGAAGTTTTGGGCTTCCAAGTACGATCAGCATCTGAATCATCTCCACTCTCACATTCAAAATCTGAATCACTTAATGTAGCCATCAGTTCAATAAAACTTGTACTTAACTTCGCACGACGCATAGTTAATATTTAAATTAAAATTCAATAAAATCAAAAAATATTTAAAATTATTATGACACCTACTTAACACATAAGCCGAACACGCACAAATGTGTAGGTCAACAATACGACGTTATTTCGCGCGAATGGTGAACAACAACTAATGTCTAATGAAAAAATTAAAAACATCGTAAGATTTTAATTTAAATCGATATGCATTACGATAAGATATGTTAAATACGAGTTATTTATAACCATCAGAAATTGACTATATTTGGACTGTATAAATGAGAAATTGAAAAAAAAAATGTACTAAATTATAAATAGAAAATTGTGGAATTATTCTGATTGGTTATCGGTAACATACACAATCGTGTTGTGTAGGAACGAAACCCGTATCATATTTCATAAAAATAATACAATATTTTGAATCTAACATACACATTTGTGTAGGTTAGTAAACAATTAGAACTAAAATAAAACTTAGGCTCGGTATTTAATTATTATGCACATAAGTGTAGGATAGGTGAAAATTGCTACGATGGTAAACAAACCCAGTATTTTTATCATTATTTTGATACATTGAGTCAGTCTGAAATAATATATCTTTATAATTGTCAAAATCTGTCTTAGAATAATAATTAGGAGTTGCATACACAGAATAACATAATAAATTAAATAATCCTGTTGTTCCTTCATATGTGTTTCCATTTATAATTAAATTATCATCATTAAATTATAATACATCTTTTCCAATCATATATTGTGTATTAGTAGTATTATAATATAATCCAAAAACTGAATCATTAATTCGAGGTAGATATTTGGTTGTATTTGGACCTAAAGTTATTATACTCTTTGGTGTTGTCGTTATTTTTGGGGACATATATTTTTTAATTGGTGACCTTATTTCTAGAGGTGATTTAGTGCCTAAAGTTGGTTTAATTGAAGTATTTGCACCATCTGTCAGCCTTAATATTTCTGATCGTCTATATGGAACCATCATTTTTTTCATATCTTCGTCAGTTTTAATATTTATTTATTTAACTTCATTAACTGCATTTACAATATTTTTTAATTAATTTGTTACTGGTCCAAAAGATTTTTCCTTTTATTCTTCAGCATATATGTTTCTCAAAGCTGCATTTTTATACAGTTTGGTAAAGTCATCTTTAAGTTGAATTATTTTGTTTACTTCCTTAATTGATATTTTTGTTCGTTACAGAACCTCCTTTTTTGCTATCTTTTTCTACTTTTTTCTTTCCTTTTAAAAAAATATTCCTCATATCTTTTATATCCATTTAATATGAAAAAATTTAATAAGCCTTCAACATATACGTTCAACGATTAAATAAACATATACGTTCAATGATTAAATAAACATTAAACGTTTACGTTCAATGTCTAAATTTATGTTCTCAAATTTATTATGAATATGTATAGATGTTAAATCAATTGATATAAACCCAAACTTATCCTCCCAGCAAATTGTACATAAAGATTTAAATTTATCAAAAGCTATATCGTTACTCAAAAAATCTTTCCATATTCTCCTAACATAAAAATCTGATTGCATAGATATAATTAAAAAATTACAATTTGTTCTTATTGCTTTTAAATCTAATTAACTATAATTCTGACTTATATAAATACATGAAATATTTTTAGATCTAGATCTTACAAAATAATCTTTTATTCTATCCTGTTTATCTAAAATATAATCATCAAAAACAACTAAACTATCAGATTCACAATCATCAACAGATACTATCTCTTCATTAGATATATATGTCTCAACATCATCCACACCATCAAATACGTCTTTCATTTTTTCATAGATTGGTTGCATAATATTCATTGTAAAAATATAAAGATTTTCAAAAGGAATCCAATACTTAATAAATTTGTTTTCCCTGATCCGGACGATCCTATAATTAAACATCTCATAGATAATGAAAATATTGAATCTGATGTAATTTCATAATTATTATCCATTTAATATGTAAAAATTAATATTCTGTTAAATATTTTTCTTACTAAATATAATATAAAAATAAATAGAGACCAAGTTTAATGTCTGACGCAATACCTTTAAAAGTACGTTTAAATAAACAGGGTTACAAATATAAATATATTAAATTATCAGAATTAGAAATTAATAAAAAGTATGAAGTTACTAATTTTGAAATTATTAACACTAATCAAAATAAAAAAATCTCTGTAATACTGGATAATAAATATAAACTCTTTTAATCAAATAAATATTTAAGAATTATCTCTAACAATCTATATGAAATGAATGATTTTCAGTGGAATACATTTTACATATATTACAGATATGAAAAAATATTTGATAATGGAGATACACACCATCATTTAGAGTTTGAAGCTGATATTCCAGATAATGTTGCAGATAATATACTAAAAGAATTAAATACAGAATATTTCACATACAAATATATACAATTATCTGATCTAAATATCAATGAAAATAATAGAATAACATCATTTAAAAAATAACTACAAAATATCGAGAAAGTGTTTCTGTTTTATTAAATAATAACCATATACTTATATTACCTTACAGATTTGTTAACACTATCTCTGAACAAGATATAGATAGATATAATGGTGAAATGTATATCATATATTATAAAGGTAAAAAAGTTCTTGACAATGGAAAATCAATCCATTTGATAGAATTTGAATAACTTATTAACATTTTTTTTTTTTTTTTTTTTTGTTAATAAATGAAAATAATTAAAATCGGAAATTGGTCTATCTATCTAGAACATTATATACATAATGAAAAACAAAAAATGTCTATTGGACTTTATGCTTTCTCATTTTTCAGTTCTGATAATTTAATTAATATTGAAAAAGATTGTCAAATTACAATTAACAATAACATAATTAATATCAATAATGGTCAATATACTAAAAAACTACTAAATTAATTAATCAGTCCTATAGTTATATCTTTTGTTGATAAAAAAGTTAAAATTGAATCCCAATGTTACTATAATCTAGATCAGCGGTTCTTAACCTTTTGTAGAACACGGACCCCGATGAAAGATTTTTAGAGATCGCGGACCCCCTACCAATTTTTTTTCAAATACCTTTTTTTTTACAAAACATATAATTAAACTTTATTTATTATTTATATTAAACATATAATTATTACACTTGAACATCATTAAACACTTAAATTTAAAAAAAAAAATTGTAATATAAATTATTTTATTATTAATTATTATTATTATTATCTTAAAACTTAATTTTTATTTACTTAATTAATAAGTTTTAATGCGATGGTTCATGTTGCATTTCAGTTACTAGTTTTTGAACATTGGGCTCAATACTCATTACTCCATCATCAACGTCAGAATTCTTCCTTTTTAAATTTAACCAACGTTCCATTTAAACTAAAAAGGCTAATGTCTTTAAGATGATTTGAAAAAAAATCACGTATTAATTGAAATTATGTAGGTATAAAACTGATCAACTGCACTTATTGGTAGTAAATATACGACTGTCGAGTGCCGACTTCAATGCTGTATGCCTATAAAATTTGTATGAACAAGAAACTGATAAATAAATATTAATAATACAATTATTAGGTTTAGAATGTTTAGATATCGATGCTTGTAATCGGTGTAATAAAGATAAGATAAGAAGGTTTACCTATCTCTTACAATATAAGATATATTTTATAATTTTATATGAAACAAAAATAATAATCGAAAAATATTGTAATAATACACTCATGTCATAAATTGACTTATGTTAGGTGGTAAAGTTGCCGCGGACCCCCGACATGAGTATTGCGGACACCCAGGGGGCCGCGGACCACAGGTTAAGAACCGCTGATCTAGATGATAACTTAAAAAAATGTTTGGGTTTTCAAGATCTAGAAGTTATAAGATCAAGTGAAAAAAAAATTATTTACTATCCTCGTAATGATAAATATTACATTAAAATAGAACAAGAATGTGAATCTAGATTAGGTCGAAATGGTCAAATCCCATTAGGTACAATATTTATAGGTGTATATTCAATAAGTGAAATTGAAAATGTATTTAATTCATTCGGAGCTAAATTTGTGGCTAATTTTCCTAAAATTAATCTTGAAATAAATAAAAATGTATTAAAAATAACTGCTTCAATTGGTCTGTGTTTTGATGAATATTTATCAAATTGTTTAGGTTTTGATTACATTGGAGACTTTAAAAAACAGATGATTCCTATAAATAAAACATGGCCTAAAGGGAAAGAAGTAAAAATAGGTATTGAGTATAGACCACCAGATATTGCTTACACAGTAATAGGATTAAAAACTCCAACATTTTACACTCAAAGATTCTTAAAAGGTATAAATGGTATTATTGAAACAAAAAATAGCAAAACTGTAATAACAAAACAAAATTATACTATTGATCAATTAAATAAATTACTACCATAAAATATAAAAATACAACAAACAGATAACAATATAACAATTACAGCTAAGGATTATTATTTATTTGATGAAAATCTAAGCCTTAGGACCCTATTGGGTCGGATATTATACTTGGTCTAAATTCTGTAAATAAAATGTTAGAAGTACATTGTGACATAATTGAAAAATATTTGCATAAAGATGATGATATCTTATGTGTTATTAAATGTGATGTTGAAGGACAATATATAGCTAATAATATTAAATATATTCCTCTAAATGTAATAGATTTTAAATATATTAAATTATTTATCTCTGATCAAGATAGCAATGAAATAAAAAACAGAGAATTTATTGCTTATTTAATTCTAAAAACACTTTAAAACGTCTAACTTTCACAAATCTATATATATTTTATTTTTAAACAGATATTTGCTGATTATTGGACGAAGAAAACCTGTATAAGCAAATTTGAAAAATAAAAGAATTCATAAAAATAAAATAAAATAAAAATAAACCTAATAAATAATAAACAATAAATAAAAAAAATAAAAACACATAGAGTTATTCAATTTGATCAATCTGATTGGATGAAAGTTTATATAGATAAAAATACAAAGTTAAGACAGATGGCAACAAATGATTTCGATAAAAACTTTTATAAAACAATGAATAATTCAGTATTTGGAAGAACAATGATGGATGTTAGAAAACATGTTAATATAAAATTAATTTCAGAAGATAATAAATATTATACTAAATATGTTTCAAAACCTAATTTTAAAAAAATCTACATTCTTTAGCAAGAATTTAGCTGCTGTCCAAATGAATAAAACAGATATTATTTTTAATCAACCAATGTATATAGGTACATGTATTCTTGAAATTTCAAAAATTTTAATATATGATTTCTATTATAAATTGAAAGAAAAATATGGAGATAAAATACATTTTAATCATGGAGATACCGATTCATTAATAATTACAGTAAAAACAAAAGGCTTATATGAAGATATGAAAGCTATGATTAATGAGTATGATAAATCTGATTATGATGAATATAACGTTTATGGAATCCCTCAAGTTAATAAAAAAGTAATAGGTAAATTTAAAGATGAACTAAATGGCAAAATTATAGAACGATTTATTGGGTTAGCATCAAAATCTTATTTAATTAAAGTTTTTGCATGAAATATATAAATAAAAAAAGCTAAAGGAGTAAAAAATAGAATAGTTAAAAATATTATAACACATAATGATTATAAAATATGTCTAGAAAACAATATATGTAGAAATATTAATCAAACAATGATGCAAAGAAAAAAACATGAAATTAATACAGTAAAACAGACTAAAATTGGACTAAACTGGTTCGATGATAAAAGATATTTAGTATAGGGCGAAACAAATACATTAGCTTGGGGACATTTCAGTATAGATATAAAGAGGATTTTATTAATCACTTAAAAACTATTAATAAAATTAGGAAAATATAACTTATCCACTCTTTTAACATGAGATGTTAAATATATTTTCATTATTAACTATTGTTTTTCTACGGGTCTTACACCATTTTTGGTTTTTATTAAATTCATCATCATCTACAAAAAGTCATTATTACAAACCACCATCCAAACTTCTCAATTTAACATACACGACATCTCAATTCAACATTTTATTTGTAAATATTTAAATTGTGAACAAATGACACCTGAAAGATCTTTGTTGAAAAAATTAGCCTATACATAAACTTATATATAATATATACTAATATAATACTTTAGACAACTAAAAACGACTACAGTATGCCCACGAATGAGTAAAAACTTAGTGGTGGGTCATATTTATAAGCCTAAAAATATTGCGCAATATCATGTAATCAGGGGTACAAAAATGACGTCATGAGCTTGAAATTACGAAATAATGACACTATTCTTTAAACGAAATAGTTAAAGTTGTGCTGTAAACAAGCTATATAAAAGACTTATAATATATTTTATGAAAACAAAAGCAATTTATATATATTTTTATATATTTTGATGTATAATTTATGTATATTGTACATATTTATGTGTATTTTACACATTGCAGAAAATAATAATTGGTGTTATTTGTTTGCAACATAAAAATATATATCTATATGTATATTTAGAAATGTATGTAATTAAAAAATGTATGTAATTTTATATAAAATATGTGAAAAATCGATGTAATTGTATACAATTTGTATACAAAAATGTTAAAAATAAGCTAATATTAAGATGTTTTTTGACTGTATAAAAAAGCCAAGTGGCTCAGGATAAATATAACTTATCTACTTATCTATATCATTGTTTTGATGGCAAATAGACTTCAAATGTCCAGACCAATTTTTGTAACTAACTGTTAAGTTACATTTAACACATATTTTGTTAGGATATGTTTTTTTTGTTATCCATTTTAATTATGTCATCATTTCCTTTAACATTGATTTCAATTTTTTTATTATCCATTATTTATTATATATAATATTATTTTTTTTTTACATTCAATTTTTTTAATACAATAATTTCTATTAAAAATATAATTAAAAATTTTGATTTTTGTAAATCTTCGTTATAAAATGATCCTATAATCTCTTCATTGTTTAAATCTATAATTTTATAGGTTATAGGATTTGTGTTTAAAATTTCTTTAAGTATAAATATTTCTCTTGACCAATTGTTACTATATTTATTACCAAATGTTTTTTTATAAACTTTTATTCTTACTCTATCACCTACACTAAATTTAATTTTTGGTTTAGGTTTGTTTTTTGTACGAAATAATTTGTGTGGAACATCGTCTTCGTTAGATTTATTTACTTCACAAGGTTTCATACCAATAGATCGATGTTTGTCTTTGAAATTATATTCATCAAATAAAGTTTGTAAAATATTTATCCATTTTTTAGATTTTTTAAATTCAAAATAAACTCTCATTTTCCCGTTTAATGTTCGGTTAAACCTTTCAATTATTGCCAATTTTTCTTCGTTTTGTGTGTGATACATATGAATTGAATATCATACTTTTGTAAAACATTTTTAAAATGTTTATTTTCAAATTCCAAACCTTTATCTGCGTGATGTAATTTTGGTGCTTGATGATTTTGTGATTTAGTTTGTTCTATTATTTTTGCAAATGCTTCTGAAACACTAGCGTTTTTTTAATTTATCTATTTGAATTTTATCTAAATTATAAATATTTTATAATTTGCAATGTGAATTGTTGCATTAGTATTTTTTTATGAGCTTCAGCCAACTTGTTCTTATGATTTTTATTTAATTTAAAACAATACATTTTGTAATACAAAATATTATATAATTATTCATTCCTAAACGTCTTTTTCCTTTCATTGCATATGCAGTTAAAATAGTCGGAATTTTTTCATTCATAGAACTATCAGGATCATTCCATCTATCCAATGCAGAATTTTCTAAAATTTTATCAGCGATATGTCTTGTCTTAGTGTCTTTATCATTTTTGTAAAAATAATCATATTTTCTTCCATACCTGTTTTACATAATTTAAGAATACCATGTTTTTCATTATGAAAAACCGTTATTTCCTGCTACTTCTTCAGCTGTTATTTAAACTAATCTTTCAATTAATTGTTTCATATTACTAATATAACTATATTCAATTTCATTATTTGTATATTTCATTAAACAGCTCCTTTAATTTCTATTGGTATTGTTGGAAAAATGGGTATGTTTTTATTTTCTGTTGGTATTGTTGGTGTTTTATTTTCTGTTGTTATTGTTGGTGTTTTATTTAAATTTAATTTTTTTCCAAATTGGACTAATCATTCTCATATATTTTTCACCAGGACCTGATTTAGGTTTTCCTGTTGATTTATCATTATTTTAATATATTGAATCTGTTTCAATTAATATTTTTGCATAATTTTGATAATCTTCAGTAAGTTGTATACAATTCTGGGTTTGTAGCATTTGTATGAGTTAACAATCTCCACATACCTGGAGTTAGTATACGTTTTTTCCCATTTAATATTATATCATCAAAGTCAAACATTATTGAATCTTTTCCAATCATGTGTCCAATATTTTTTTTATAATGTAAACCAAATGCATTATTTATATCTAAATTTGGTAAATATTATTGAGCATTTTCGCCTAATATTATAGTTGGAGGCATAGGAGAATTATTTGTTGTTATTCTCAGAGAACTTTTAGGTGTTTTAATACCATCATTATCCTCTGAACTTAATATTCGTAATACTTCTGGATGACGGGTTTATAAGGAGTAGTTATTATAATTTTTTGAATATCATCGGTTTTAGTAGCAACCTCTTTAACATCATTAATAGATGATTTAACATTTGATAATTCTTTTAATAATGGTTCATAATGTTTTACTAATTTTTCTGCTGAATATTTATTGTTTAAAACTCTTTTTCTATAGTTATTTTTTTAATTTTTTTTAATATTAATTATTTTATGTAACCCTGTTGGTGGATATACTTTTTCTTTTAATTTTATTACATTATTTTCATTGTCATATTTATCTTCATTTTTTGTTCATGTCATTGATTTTTTCTTGGAATCTGGTATATCTGAATTTTTTAAATTATTTATTAAATTTTGTTCAATATGAATTTATTGTTTAATTTTTTCAGTTTCATCTTCTAAACTACTACTAAACTATGGATCATAAGAAACCAGACTGTCCAAAACGTTCCACATCAACATGGAATGCAAATAAAGTAAAAGAAGTGGATAAGTGTACTATGGTGGTTGAAAATGTTTTTGGGGTTGCTGTACAGAAGATGGTTGGCGTAATGCTTGGTGAAGATACAGAAGTAAAATTAAACGTAATTCTTGATTCTGGAAGTGGTATTTCCTTAATAAAAGAAAATATTGTACCTTAAGACGTTAAGTATAATTCTCAGTTTCTTAATAACTTTGTTGGTATTAATAATGTTAAATTAGATATTTTGGGTGTAATCAAAGCTTAACTTATAATAGGGGAGTCTAATTTTATGTTAGATTTTCATATTCTCTAACGGTACTATGGTAAATTAATATTTACTGGGATGAACTTTTTATTAAACCAAACTATAACTGTAATTTTTGGTAACGGTGAAGTAGTGATAAAACAAAAAGAGTTGTGTTCAGAAAATCAATATATTGCAGACGAGTTTATGTTAATTGGTGTAAACAAAAAGCTTATAACAAATTATAGAGGTCCTTATGTGGTTAATAAACTATTATGAAACGATGGGTATGTAAAAGTGATATTGAGGATTTCAAATCACCCAAAGACCATTTAAAGGTATCTATGATGCTTATAGAATGAGACCTTGGTTTTATTGCCAAGAGGTTGAAACTTGATATAAAATTAAATGATTCAGTTAATCATTAATTTACATTAATGTTATCTAGGTATATATACATAAATGTCAATAAAAATTTATTTGTTGGGTAGAAAATCTTGAAAATGTAATAGATGGCTCCTGATATAATATGGTAACAATAGCAATTGAAAAATATTAAAAATACATAGGCACAATTTTTTCAATATTAACGAGTAAAAGTATATATTATAACATTTTTCCAGCAGCACTGATAATTTTAGGTTAATGATTAAATAATATGAATAATATTAATTCAACTTACCAGCTAACAATATCAATACAATTTAAAATATCCTAGACTGACATACCGTCTCCGCTCAGAATCGTTTAAATGATATTATATCATTGAATTAAAATTTAATACCATTCATTTAACAGTGACCTACTTGGAAACTACTGTACAGCAGAGCGACATCCACTTATCTGCCCTTTTTTATTATTTACTTTGCTTGTTTTAATCAATTGTGTATGTTATTCAATTTTCCATTTGTTATATGATAAATATAGCATAACAATTTATAATGCAATTTATTATTATTCATCTATAGTTAAGTCTTATCTGTATTTATACCTATAACACCTCATTATATACAAAAAATTGTAATAATAATTGTTACCGAACTATACATTAAATATAAGGTAAAACAAACATAAAATATATGTAATTTAATCTATAGTTAATGAGTGGATTAAGGAAGAATATAATACTTATAAGGTTTAATTAACATAAAATGTCAACAAAAACACAAAGTAAAATAAAATGTATCAAATAACGACAAAAAAAAATGATCATATTAAGATCAAATAAAACTTGAACAAATAGTTTTAATAAGTTAACAAAATATTTCATTTTTGACACTTAACTAACATTCTAGATCAGTGTTTATTCGATCTATTTTTTGGTCCAAATAAGATTTATGCAATCTTTATTTCATCTTAAAACGATCCCTATTCAATCAAAACTAAATATTCATTTAACTATAAATTATAGTTAGCCAAAAGTTGGCATGTTATGTGGGATACTACTACAATATTATTTCATTATTAATAATACGTATACAACTATCTCAAATGTCAATTGTTACAAATATCAACTACAAGTTACAAAGACGGTATTATATTGTACGGTGAACCACTGCTACAATATTGATTATTATCACAGAATAGAATAATAAATCATAATATTAATATTATGTATATTGACTTACAGAAGCCTAGGGAGGTGCTCAGAGAGGGATTATGACATTTATGATATAAATGATTACGATTGGTTACAGGAGAAACAGTTATCACAAATAGTATTTATTTATTATTGGTTAATCAAGGAGATCAGGTACAAGCATGTATTAAATCAAATTTTCGCATGTTGCCTACCAGGATGACTGAGTTGCACTTACTGCAGTGAGTTACACTCAAAAGTTACCACAAAATTTTTTTAAGAGTTGTCATTTATATGGTCTATGAAATGCGTGGGATCAGCTAGTAATATGAACACGGGACCAGAACCGGAACCGAAAAGAACCGGTTCTGGAACCGGTTAACCTTAAAAGTTTAGGAACCGTAACTGGAACCGGAACCTTTATTTCCAAAAATAAAAAACCGTAACCGTAACCGTAACCTTAATTATAAAAGGGTTATTTTGGTTAGGTTAGACTAGTTTTTTGGACTAGTAAAACTATAGAAATTACTATTTTGGTAGACAATTTTTATGTTCAGAAAAATAAAAGTCAAATCTTTTAATGTTTTTGTGTTGTACCTAAACTTGTAATTTGTTATTCGTCCGTCGTCGACGTAGAATCATAGGGACGTATCAACTATCAACACTCAACAGTAAACACTATCAACCAAATGATTATTAATAGAAATAAACCATTAATCGAGTGAAAATATATACTAATAAGTAATAAGTAATAACTAATAATACGGATATATTATTATTATTCAACATTGAAGAACTAAAAATAGTAGATAAGAAAATCCATTCTATATGACATTATCGACGTGCACCGAGCCACCGACCTGGCACGGCGGCAGTCAGCACTGGAGAGGTACGGTTGGTATTGTGTTTTATACTTTTATACAGTTTGTTGTAATTTTGTAAACTTGTAAATACTATTTCTGAGTTTATGCCATTAATGACATGTGTAGTTGTGTAATTGTGTGACATTCTTTTATTTAAAAAAAATAAACATGGGTCGACCAATTAAAAATGCAATTATTCGAAACCATTATGAATATGATAAAATCAACAACGAGTCAAAATGTAAAATATGTTCTGCAAAACTTAAAGTAAGTATCTATTATACATTATTAAACCTTCGAACTTTAGAACCTATCTCAAAGTTAAAAAAGTTATGACCTAGGTAGGTAAAGTCCTATAAAATATAATTGTTTATGAAGTAGGTATTACCTAATCAAATGATAAAGTCAAAAATAAAATTGTTTTTTTATTTATTTGAAAACTGTTAATAGGTATTTGAAAAATTGAAAATAACAAAATATTTTATCCTATTTTATCCAATTAACTTCTGATAATATGCTCAATAGGTTAACTCAGAAGTGTCAGTACACATAATTTAATCAATAAACTCTTATTTAGGTACCATTAATCTTTAAAATATATCTACCTATATTATACCTAAGTTATTATATAAAAATATTGTAACTATTTGTTTGAGACGTTTGAGTTAGGTTATTTTATTCCATTTCATAGTAGGTAACAATTATTATGGATGTAATCTAAAAAAAATATATTTGTATAATTGTATTATTGTATTCAACTATTAAATGCATACAACTTTATTATTTAAACATACATTTGCTGATTCTTATTTCTTATGTAAAATATTTCAAAGTTCTTATGTGAAAAATGAAATTCAGATTATATTAACTTTTTAAATACATACACATCTGGAATTTAGTCATGGTTTTTAATTAATTTGTTGGTTTTTATATTTTGTATTTGTATTTTTTTTGTATAGACTAATCATGGAACAAATTTGAAAAAACATTTAGAGCTACATCCAAATGAGTATGAAGAATTTATTAAATCACAGGATAAAACTTTCATAACTACAAAACCAGACAAAATTAATGCAAGTAAGTTCAAGCAAACTACTCTTCAAATGACTCCTGGAATAAGAGTGAATCATAGTATGAAAACTCTAATCGACGGATGTGTGGAAATGGTGACAGTCAATGGACGCCCATATTCAAGCTTAAATGATAGTGGATTTAGAAGAATTATTGACCCAGTTCTAAATGGAATTAAGAATAGCGTTTCCTTAAATTCTGACTCAATTGGGTAAATATTCATAATCATATTATTAATAAATTTTATGTTCATAATAATAATAATGAGATAATCAAATAAACTTGTAGGTAACTAAATATTCTATAGGTATAAAGTATATATTTACAGTAGAGCAGGCTAGGAGTTAGGCTTAAGGTTAAGACTCTATCTAGTTTGGTTACATTTTTTTTATTTATAGGTACTGGCATCATTAATTAATAGTCTATGCGCATTGCGCATATTATATATTTTTGAACCAAAGAATAGTCTATAATTTTAGCTTTTTTTTTAGTATCTGCCTTTAATTTTTTTGTTTGAAAATAATTTAGAAAAAAAAACACTTTCCAAAACTATATAGATGATACCTAAGTATTTTTAATTTTAAATAACCATAGATAGCTCTTGGTTGATATCCATAACTTATTCACATAACCACACATTACCTAATAGTAAATCTTATAAGCATATATTCATATTACACTCCCAAAAAATAAAAAAAAGGTAATCAAATGAGCCTTGAGGAAAATGTATAGACTACAGAGCATACTATTCTACTGTCTACTATCCTGCCCCAAGATTCAATGTCATAATCATATTTTAATTTTTAACTAGTTTTAGTTAGGAGTATTTAAAATTTATATCATATCATTTACACCTAGATAAAATACATTGAAAACATGCAAGTATATAGCAAGTACTAGATATCTAACTTTTATGTATTTTATTTCAGAAATTATGTTCGTAAAGAAGCTTTGTTATTACAAAATGATATAAAAGCAGAAGTGAAAAATAAACTGATTTCTCTTAAAGTTGATGCTGCATCGAGAATGAACAGAGGGTTCCTTGGTATAAATTTACAATATTATTTTGATGGTCATATTAAACTAAGAACTATTGGTTTAGTAGAACTCAGTGAAGCCCACACTGGTTAGTACAAATTATTTATAGCATATCATAGTATTTTATTTACATTGTCATGCAATATTTAATAAAGGTTTTTTTAACTGAATGCAGGAATTTATTTAAAAGATGTGATACTTGAAACATTAAGCAAATATGGAGTACACCCAAAGCAATTATATACCATCACATCGGACAATGGTGCTAATATGATAAAAGCTGTAGATTTAGTTGAAAAAGAAGCATTTATTGAGTTAGAAAATGAGCCAGAGTCCATGCTGTCTAGTTCAAAAGAAAAAACAAATTCTAATCCAGCAGATGATACTTTTGACAGTGATAATGATAGGTAAGCTATTATCATTTATAAGTTCATAAGACATAAACTAAAGCCAAACAATTACTTAACCTAAGTATAGAGTTTGATAGTTTTATTTTCAAATTTTCAACATCCAGTACTAGTTGTTTTGGTTTTATTACCTCGTGTGATTTAATGTATTATAACTTATAAGTTATAATTATTATACTATTATATTATGTTATAAATTATAATAGTATAATATTATTATTATTAAAATGTATTTTTATTTTAGATGTTTTTTTGAATAATTAGTATTTTTTATTAAATTGCTAGAAAACTATTTTGGAGTAGGTATATTTTTATTTTTAGTGCACATTTTAGGGTTTTTAAGTGTATATAAGTGCTTGCATATTTAATAATATTTTTGATTTATATGTTCTCTGTCCTAATTTTAATTAACAATATTTAAAATTAAATATTGTCATTTATAATATGTTTCAGTGATTATGAAAATACAGACTTAGGTAAAATAAATAATGATGATATCAATGATTTACTTGATATAGTTGATAACAATGAATATGATGACCTGGTCGAAACAGATTTGGAACAACAAAATGAGTACTGTGAAGCCGTTCTTCTTAATATTGAGTCTCAATGTGTTGGAGATATTTCAATTTTTACTGGTAAGTTGGATAATTGGATTATCTTACAAGCATGATTTACTTAGTTCAATTGGATTTTTTTTATTCATTAGGTATGAGATGTGTTTCACATACCTTACAACTGGCAGTCATTGATTGTTTAAAAGAAGCCAGTGTCAATGCAGTTTTGAACAAAGTTAGAGCCCTTGTAAAAAAACTACGTAATCAAACTTACATGTATTTAATTAAAAAAGAAAAACTTAAGACTCCAATTCTTGATTGCTTAACAAGATGGCATTCAACCTGTGATATGTTGGAAAGAGTACAGGATTTAAAAGTGTTCATCAAAAACATGTCTGCAAATGATAAAAAGCTAAAATCATTTTGTCTAAATTCCAATGAATGGCAGCATGTCGAAACAATTTTTAAAGCTTTATTACCAGCCAAAATATGCACAAAGAATCTACAAAATGAACAGCTTACTCTTACAGACTTTTATGGAGAGTGGATTGCATGCAAATTCAAAACTGAAGCACAAAATTCATCGTTTGCTCAAAAATTATTGCAGTTTATGATTTCCAGAGAAAAGTTCATACTCAATAATAAAGTTTTTGTTTCTGCTATCTTCTTGGACCCGCGATACAAAATAACATTAAACGAAGAACAGTGTTTAATTTCCATAGAACATTTAATAAAAGTTTGGATTCAGTTAAACAAATTGAAGAGTGATGATAATGATAATTATGATACAGACTTAAATAATCAAACGTCTATAGATGAACATTTTGATAACTCTGATTCGGACTCAACTGATGAAGTAGAGCAGTTCTTGAAGTCCAAGTCTACCGAGATAGAAACATTAGAAATAAATTCTTCACAAACATCTGTCATATTCACACAAATTGAAACTATACTGAAGAATTATAATATTCATCAAAAACGAATAAATTATAAAACTGATATACTCAAATTTTGGAAAAGTATGGAATATACTCATCCGGAATTGTATCAATTAGCTAGTGTTGTATTTTGTGTGCCTGCAACTCAAGTCAGTGTTGAAAGACTTTTCTCAGGTTTAAAATTTGTGCTGTCTCCATATAGAACTAATATTAGCTCCAAACACTTGGAAGACCAGTTACTGATACGTACTAACAAACTTTTTGAAAAAAAAGAAAAACGACTACAGATGTAAGTTTATATTTTTATAATAATAATTATACAAAATATTCAATATAATTTTTAATATTATGTTTTATGATCATTTTCACAGATCTGAATTGGAAACAAACACATCAATCAAACGTAAAAAAAAATAGATTATAATATATTGTAATATTATTATCATTATTATTAGTATTTTTTATTTTTGTATGTTTCTTAATATATTACAATGAGTATATTGTCTATTAAGTATTAAGTTTTTTTCTAGCAAAACACTTTTCTGGTCTGTACAAACACTACAAACCATAAAATATAAATGTTACAAATTACAATATATTATATACTATTTAGTATATACCCACCTACAATGGCTATAACAAAATATAACAATAGCCAGTGTCAACTTTGTCTCCTAATTACAATTAAATTAAAATTAAAAATATATATTTCATCAAATCATAATATTTCACAATACCTATTACAAATATGAAATATTACTTAATATTTTACAAATTTTTACTATGCGATGGAATAAAATATCTTAACTTAACCCACAGAAATATTTACATTATTATCTTATTTTCCTATAGATCCTAGGCTAATATTTATAAATATTATTTATTTTTATAATTATTTTTTAACTATTCCTTCATAATACCTTCTATTTTCATGAAATAATTACAATTTAAACAAGAATAATTAAATTATTTTATACTATTTTTTTTAATAAATCTCTAACAGTCGGAAATCAAAATTAACCGAAAATAACCGGTATTTTTCAGAACCGGTTTTAACCGGTTCTAGAACCCTTATATTTTTTTAGAAAACCAAAAAGAAACCGAAACCCTTAAACAAATTAATTTAATAACCGGAACCGGAACCGTAACCGAAAAACACTGTAGGTTCCAGTCCCTGACCGAACAGATACTATTATATGAAGTATGAGCAATTTATAGTTATTCAATTTAGTATTCAACTAAAACTAGTATTTTCTTCTTTTGAACATTAGATAGGAGCCTAATATAAGATTTTTTGTTTGTTAATTATAAATATTTACTAGGTACTAAATTATGAAAATTTAATCAACATATAGATATTAGACCCTAATATAATATAATCTTAAAGACTAATACCATATACAAGCTATCATAAAAATTGTTTATAATGACTCCAGTTGTAGTGACGTATCGGGTTTTATGACCTTTAAATAAAGGACCCAAAAAATGCAAACATGTAGTTTTATATTATGTAAAATTGTATTGGTAGTTATGACTATCAGTTGTTATGACCTATTTTTCTTGGTCCCTTGAACATCACTTTAAACGATTTCTACTGTAATATAATATAATATTTAATACAAGAGAAATTTCAGTCATTCTTTAGTGTTAGTTTAACTTTTATGATTTTACCAAGGCTTCAGCTTGGTTCTCTTGTTCCGAAATATGACCCTATATTGAATGGATCATATTTGATTTCAAATATAGTACAAGAACTTTACCACAAAGAACTACCAGAACCCTTATATACTGGTACTCTGTAAAGTTGATAAACACTTTAAAATAATTGACATTCTTTGAACCTTACACAATATATCATATGTGAATCTTATATATTAGAAATTGTGAATCGAGAGATTGTATAAATTATAGTCCATTATTTTAATTAAACTATTATCTATGACCATATTTTACATCTCTACGAAAACTACAACATTCAACGACAACACCCAAGACATGAACCTGCGAGATGCGCGAGCCGTCAATGTAAAATGAGCTTACATTGTATATAGGAGAGCCAAGAACACAGCATATTTAGATGTTCTACGGCCGTTGAGACCAGTTCATCAGAGACTCAAGCCACACACACACTCACGCGCATACACACAACTAACGCGCACACACACACACACACACTTACGCAGTACGCAAACACACATACGCACACACACACACACACACACACACTACTCACATACTCGACATAAACGACAACACCCAAAACATGAACCTGCAAGTTGCGCGAGCCGTCAATGTAAAAGGAGCCTACATTGTATGTAGGAGAGCCAGGAACACAGCATATTTAGATGTGCTACGGCCGTTGAGACCAGTTCATCGGAAACTCAAGCCAAACACACACTCATGCGCATACACACACACACACACACACGCTCAGGCTCACACACTACTCACATACACAACAATTGACCACTTTGAAATTACTGAAAATACAATATTCTTTAATTCATTATTGAATTGACTTCAATCTTTATTTCAAAACCATTATCTTTTGGATCGCTGACAGTTCGCATAATATAACAGTAGAAATATAACTATCAGTGTTACTATATTCCTTGCTACATTCGTTAAAATATTAATCCTCAATAATAAGGTTATATAATGTCATAAGACGTACTTACCGCTGAGCGTCCTGTTGGAGTTTAAGTTTACATGCGAAAAGTTGATTCAAAAGTACACTACTATAAAATACTAGTCGACAAATGCGCACTAAAAAATGCTAGGTGTTTGCAAAGCTTAACACATTTAAGTTATTTTAAAAATAATAACTTTAGTAAATGTTATTACTTCTTTGTATTTAGTATAATAATATAATAAAAATGTAAGAATAAAATGTAATGTTAATTTATGAAGACGTGCGTACTATGATGAAAATAATAGTGGTATTCTGTGATAGTATAATAATATGATAATGGATTTGTTGATAATGCGCTGAAAAGTGATAACCTACAACTAGATCTCTGGTAACACTTTACACGAGTGCTTCATGCCAGTGAATGCGGTTGGCATTGCGCATGCGCTGGGACTTGTGATTGTCCGCGACTCGGCTCGGCAATCATTATCATTATCTCAAAATTTTGATTATCATTATCACATAATCTCATAAATGATAAATAATAAAAAGATTCCTCATAAGTAAACATTTTTTTTAATATAATAATAATAATATTATATTATATTATTATATTATATTTTTATATAATACCGACACAAAGTGCAAGAACACCACAAAAATAGTTTTTAAAATAGGTAGTTTTAAATTCTAACAAATTTTTATTTTTGTAAACTCTTATTTATATTCAAGAAAAACCAAATTTAATTCCATTCAACATTTTTCTTATACATAATTAGAAACTACATAACAAAAACACAAAACAATAAACTTGCCATGACTGACACTAGAAAAAAAAACAATAACCCTTATACATAAGTTTAATATTTGACAATATGAAGACTATTTTAAAATAATATACATTACCTATCATTCATTATGCAGTAAAAAATAAAAATAGCTTCGGAGAACTGTAAATATATCATCAATGCTACCAGTTTTAGAAATTGTTTAATGATATAAAGAGTACATTTGTAACAAAGTGATTCAAAAAACCTAAACTATAAAACAAAATTAAAAATGTATGAATAGCCAATAAATCAATACAAGGTATGTTAAATTTACTTTAAATGTATTCTGATATTTTCTTTCTGTATGATTTTGAGTAAGTTTTAATTTAAGTAAAATATAAATTGTATTTTATTAAATAGTTAAATTAACATATAATAATTATCTTTAGATAACTATTTTAGTATCCTTGATATTTCCAAGATTGAAAAATATTTTAGGTATTAATTTTATTTTATTTAAATTCTTTATCTCTACTTAGGTTCAGTTCAGTAGTGACCACTCAAGCTGAATTTTTATACTCAAACAGAAATCTAAAATTTAGTTCAATACAGACACACTTTTAAATTTTAATATTATATTCTATACTTAATATAATAATTTACAGTTAAATTGAATTAAATATTTAATAGAAGTTAAGTATGAGTTATGGTAGTCACTAAGTATAATAATCATTAATAATAATTATAAAAACAAAATTTAATGTTGATCATAAGTATGATCAAATGCACCATGAATGTTAATAGCATGATTGTCATCATCAAGCCCTTCTCGGATTGCATTTACTTCATGGAGTGAAGGCTTTTGGAGTTGATTTTTTTCAATTCTTCTTTTTTTTGTTGAATACAATCTGAGTTGAGGATCTATTTTTTTTTCTAATATTTACTTTTTCTTTAGTCTCATGGATTCTATCTGTTTTATTCAAAATTTTTAATATATCATCCATTTTCTTTTCAACTAAATTTGCTTCTTCTTTACTAATCTGTCTAGTAACACACAGTCTTTGGATGAGTCCTAGTTTGGAAATAATGTTTTCATTAGTATCAGGTTTACATTCTTGAGAGACTTGTATAAATGACAGTAAATCTTCTTTCTCTTCTCTAATATTATCTTCTAAATGCATTTTATTATCATTCTTCTGCTTGTTATTATTAACATTAGTTTCATTGTTATTACTACTAATATTATTATTGTATATATTGTTTACTGCATAAATAAAATTCTAGTGCGCAAGCATGGATGTGTTTACAAATATTCATTTTTATAATATTATCGGTGCAAGTACATGTGAAAGTATGTACACAAATTCTACACACTTAATATTTCAAGCAAGAACTATTACACATCTCTCCAACTTTGGCTACATAATATTCTTGAGATTTATCCGATACTGATTTAACAATCCATGATTTTTTATTTTCCTGAACTTGAATTGAACTTGGTGTAATTGCCTCACCTCGCATATGACTTTCACAAATATTTTTTTCTTTAGATGTCTTAACATTTTTTGATATTTTAATCAATCTTTTGAAGATCATGTCTCTATTTATTTTCATGATTGCATTTATTGTTTTATCCAAGCGTTGACATTTTTTCCCTTCTAAATAAATATGTTTTAATATTTTATGGAAAGCTTCAAGATACATGTTTGTG
>JANEHU010002767.1:0-15582 GCA_027563435.1 Nasonovia ribisnigri | reverse complement strand
GGAATCAAAATAATTATCTGTTTCAGTCAACGGTATCAAAGTGTTTAATAATATGCAATAACACCATTAACACTATTGAATGTCGTTCAAGTTATGTGAATATATGAAGTCGAATGTAAATTCAGGCTTTTAGTTTTCAAGAATGTCGTACCTAGTCAGTATAGTATAGTATAGTATGGTAAAGTATAAGTATACCAACAGAGACACTTATTGTCATTAAATTTAATAATTACATGTCGTAGAATAAACAGATGAAATGCAAATTAGCGCTGCTGAACGATGTTTAAAAAATGTAAAGTAATTTCCATATTGTAAAAGTAGGTACACTGTTGTCGGCATACAAAACATAACACAACTCACTGTCAAAAAGTACACGGGTAGGTATTTATTATGTTTGGCGGCATACTCGTGCAGTAGGTTTATGTTGTAACAAAAACGTTGAATACCGTCAAGTCAAGTTAGGTAGCTTAGCAGTAAGGTAGCTTCTTATAAAACACAAGTTCGTGTACACAGCAGGTGTATTAAACTCACGAGAGTACACCACGGTATTAGTGGCAAAGTAACAAAGTGTATTTACGGCCAAGTACCTAACTATATATTATACATAATGTATACACTCACCAGAGACGGCACCGCTGTGCGTGACAGGTGGCGGCGTCGTGCATCTCCTACGACGTAGTCAACACCAGCAACAAAATGCCTGGAACACAGCTTGGAGGTCCGGTACACGGGAAGACCGCGGTCTTCCACAAACGCCACCCACTCGAGACGACGTAAGCCATTTGGAAATCTAAAGGTCACAATATAATATCATTACGTCGATATTCATTAACGCGTTGTGTGAAATCGTAAATACCCGTGAACTGAAACGCCATCGATATCGTCCACATTCCCACATATCACACAGCGTTTGACCATCGTGACGGGGCAGCCTAAAGAGTGAAGTTTTAATGATGTAGTTTAACATTTTTAAAATGTCAAGTGAAAAAAATTATATTGCTAATCAGTGTGTTATCAGTGTGTGTACTATTTTTAGAAAGACGGTGAATATTATTATTATTATGTTATTGTCATTAAATTTGTGTACGGTCTTAAAACGAACTCGCGTATAAATCTACGTCCGGTTATGAACACCGAACGCGAATAATATTTCAAAGTGCTAGTGTAACAACAATAATAACAATACACGTGTTTTAGTATGAAAAGTGTTACTCACTTGTATGAAAAGCGGCGTTCGACGGCCTAAAAAAAAACCTAGAAAAAAAAAAAAAAAATAAACACAACGTATGCGCTCGCGCGTGGAAAAGGCGTCCGAAATGCGCACAGAAAAGTTAAGGGAAAGTTAAGAAAACAGAGAAAAATTAACTTTTCGGTGCGCTAAGACGTTCGCCGTACGGACACTGGGCACAAGTTGACGTTTGATGACACGGCGCGTTTCACGTCGCTAAAGTTTTTCCCCGCGCGGCTACTCACTCCACCGATAACGTCAGGTTAGGTACGCGTTACTCATAAGTCATAATCTTAAATCTAATGGCAGTACTGTAGTATTGCGTTTATTATATATAATATATATATAATAATATAATAATATAAATCAAATAATTGTAATCAAATATTAACGCACGTAATTAATATAATAATACTAAGTATAATACAGCATTATTAAACTTCAATATCTATTGAAATTTGAAATATTATAGAAGTACCTATATCAATTGACACCGTCTTAGCGTTTTGTGGGTACTCATATATATAAAAAAAAAATATATAGCAGTTAAACTACCTATGTAGCTATGCTCAACTACATTTTACTTAATTTTACTTAGTCCTATCTCATCACCGACATTAGGCACCCACACTTAATTAAGTCGGTTCAATCAATACCATGCACCTACTCTTTAAGTAGATGTGTAGGTAAACTAAATTGTTCACTACCCATTAAGGCATTAACATTCAAATACATATACATATAGTTATTATTACAATATGCTTAGTATGTGTATATATACCTATTAAGCAGACAATACAAAACTCATAGGTAACTGCTACGTACACATTAGATATACGTATGCATGAGTTATAACCTATTGTAAGTAGCTCTATAACACTATTCAACCACCTCCACCAACTACTTTACAAAATGTAATACAACAGTATTGTATAAGTATACAAATGTTGCTGTGTCATTATATCATTGTGAAAACTACATTTTACTTCCAATAATAGTCCTACCCTATCACCGACATTACCTATACTTTGTATTAGGTAACCGTACTTAATTCAGTTAGTTCAATCAATATCATGTAAGTACCTACTCTTTAAGTAGGTAAACTACAAATATAATAACTTATTATATTAGGTACCTACTACTGTGACTTATAAGTAGGTATCTGCTATGTAAATATTACATGCATACGCATGAGTTATAACTATTGTGAGTATTTAATTTAACTATTTAATCGCCTCGAACAACCAAGTCCCTTACACGGTGCAATAGAAATATCCGAATGAATTAATCAATAAGTCCGTAGCAATAATCGTTTAAACCGAACGCGGATAAAAAGAATTAATACAAAATAAATAAATCGCAAAAAAAAAAAATGAAAAAAAGAATTTCGAATTAACACGGCCGCCGCAAATTTCCACGATCCGGCCACCCGGCGTCGAACGCTCCACCGTCGGTTGACCTGCCTACCGCCTAATCCTACCTACCTACCTATCGAGTTGAGAACTGGTGTGAAATCAATGCCCATTAAGTCGTCTCGCCGCCGCGTTCTGACGAAAAAAACGAAGAAAAGAATGAAAAAAAAATGAAAAAAAGAATTTCGAATTAACACGGCCGCCGCAAATTTACACAATCCGCCGCGGACGGTATCGAACCGCTCGACCGCCGGGTAACCTGCCTAACGCCCTAATCCTACCTACCTACCTATCGAGTTGAGAACTGGTGTGAAATCTCTGCCTCTTAAGGCGTCTCGCCGCCGAGGCGAATCGCGAACGCTACGCCGTCGTCCGCCCGGGTCGGGCGGTCTGCCGCGTCGGACGGCGGACGACGTCCTCGGCCGCGTTCTCCCGGAGAGAACGCGATTTACGGGAAAAAAATCCAAAACGTCTACGCGTATATACGGCATATATATATATCTAGGATAGTAATGACGACGCCGCGGCGGCCGATTCCGGGCTCTACTGTCGTCGGTCTTACTCGCCCGCGGCACTCGCCGGGATCGAAGTGGGGCAGCGCGCCGACGGTAAATTTAGCGGGGATTCCGAATACGCGGCGAGCGGCGAGATGAGACGTTTAAAAGAGGGTTAAAACTCGACTTTTCGAAAAAAAACGGCCAAACGGCGCGCTTCGGCGGCGGGTGGTTCGCGCGCGATCTCCGCCGAGAAAGGGTCGAGACGAATAAAGCGCGTAGACGTGTGGCGGTTAAATCTCCCGGGAAACGCGAATAAGGTCCGAGCGGGGCCGCGCGTCGCCCCGGAGGGAGGTAAAACTCGACTTTTCGAAAAAAAAACTCCGATTTCGAGCGATATTCGGAAAATTGATAAGGCGTCGGTGATAACGCGGCGAATTCGCGGCGGAATCGGATTTTTTCATTGGCGCGCGCTGATTGTAATCAAATATTAACGCACGTAATTTATATAATAATAAATAATAATAATAATAAGTATATTACAGCATTATTAAACTTCAATATCTATTGAAATATAGAAGTACCTATATCAATTGACACCGTCTTAGCGTTTTGTGGGTACTCATATATATAAAAAAAAAATATATAGCAGTTAAACTACCTACGTAGCTATGCTCAACTACATTTTACTTAATTAAGTCGGTTCAATCAATACCATGCACCTACTCTTTAAGTAGATGGGTAGGTAAACTAAATTTTTCACTACCCATTAAGGCATTAACATTCAAATACATATACATATAGTTATTATTACAATATGCAGACAATACAAAACTCATAGGTAACTGCTACGTACACATTAGATATACGTATGCATGAGTTATAACCTATTGTAAGTAGCTCTATAACACTATTCAACCACCTCCACCAACTACTTTACAAAATGTAATACAACAGTATTGTATAAGTATACAAATGTTGCTGTGTCATTATATCATTGTGAAAACTACATTTTACTTCCAATAATAGTCCTACCCTATCACCGACATTACCTATACTTTGTATTAGGTAACCGTACTTAATTCAGTTAGTTCAATCAATATCATGTAAGTACCTACTCTTTAAGTAGGTAAACTACAAATATAATAACTTATTATATTAGGTACCTACTACTGTGACTTATAAGTAGGTATCTGCTATGTAAATATTACATGCATACGCATGAGTTATAACTATTGTGAGTATTTAATTTAACTATTTAATCGCCTCGAACAACCAAGTCCCTTACACGGTGCAATAGAAATATCCGAATGAATTAATCAATAAGTCCGTAGCAATAATCGTTTAAACCGAACGCGGATAAAAAGAATTAATACAAAATAAATAAATCGCAAAAAAAAAAAATGAAAAAAAGAATTTCGAATTAACACGGCCGCCGCAAATTTCCACGATCCGGCCACCCGGCGTCGAACGCTCCACCGTCGGTTGACCTGCCTACCGCCTAATCCTACCTACCTACCTATCGAGTTGAGAACTGGTGTGAAATCAATGCCCATTAAGTCGTCTCGCCGCCGCGTTCTGACGAAAAAAACGAAGAAAAGAATGAAAAAAAAATGAAAAAAAGAATTTCGAATTAACACGGCCGCCGCAAATTTACACAATCCGCCGCGGACGGTATCGAACCGCTCGACCGCCGGGTAACCTGCCTAACGCCCTAATCCTACCTACCTACCTATCGAGTTGAGAACTGGTGTGAAATCTCTGCCTCTTAAGGCGTCTCGCCGCCGAGGCGAATCGCGAACGCTACGCCGTCGTCCGCCCGGGTCGGGCGGTCTGCCGCGTCGGACGGGGGACGACGTCCTCCGCCGCGTTTTCCCGGAGAGAACGCGATTTACGGGAAAAAAATCCAAAACGTCTACGCGTATATATAGTAGTAATAAATATAGTAATGACGACGCCGCGGCGGCCGATTCTGGGCTCTACTGTCGTCGGTTTTACTCGCCCGCGGCACTCGCCGGGATCGAAGCGGGTAATAAAGCCGACGGTAAATTTAGCGGGTATTCCGAATACGCGGCGAGCGGCGAGATGAGACGTTTAAAAGTGGGTTAAAAGTCGACTTTTCGGGAAAAAAACGGCCGGACGGGGCGCTTTGGCGGCCGGCGGTTCGCGCGCGATCTCCGCCGAGAAAGGGTCGAGACGAATAAAGCGCGTAGACGCGCGGCGGTCAAATCTCCCGGGGAACGCGAATAAGGTCCGAGCGGGGCCGCGCGTCGCCCCGGAGGGGGGTAAAACTCGACTTTTCGAAAAAAAAAGTCGAATTTCTCTCGAAAACTCGTAAAATTGATAAGGCGTCGGCGATAACGCGGCGACGGCTACGCGCGCTCGTTCTACCCGCCGCACGGTCCGGCGTTCACTAAATAACGCATAAAAACGCCATAGGGGGCGACACCGTCTTAGCGTTTTATACTATAACTAGCTCTCCGAGCGTCGCTGGGGGAGACCCCCAGACCCCCCAGTGTTACTCTCAGTGGAAACCGATTTGCCTAAAATATTGGTCCAAAATGTGGATTGCCGATGAGAATAGTGGATGAGTGATAAGGAAAGTGGACGTGTGATAAGAATAGTGGATGGGAGATTAGAATAGTGGATGCGTGATAAGGAAAGTGGATGCGTGTTAAGGATTGTGGATGAGTGATAAGGCTATGCTTTTTGGCGGTATCTTTCGGTGACTTTTGAAATTTGGGTATGAGGGTCCGATCATTTCTCATGCCCGAGGATGTGCTCTACAGTTGATACGGTCCAGACTTTCTTTCGAAAGGAAAATCATAAATCTGTATGTCGTGTTCATGTTTCTAGCAAGTCAGTCACCTCAAATGACGTTGAATGTAGTCATACGTTGTTAATTGCCGTGGCCAAAATCGCCTAACCTAACCTTACCCCCAGACCCCCCGGAGTTGGCGAGGAGTGTTGTCCATGTCGGACGCCATAGTGGTCTTGTGGTCCAGTCGTCGACTCGAGCCGACACGGTGTATGGGTGATAAGGCTATCGATGGTGAGATAGTGATAAGAATTCGTGATTAGAAAAGGGGTATGTAAAATTGAAAAGTGATAAGGAAGGTGGATTTGTGATAAGGATAATGGAATTTTGTAAGGAATGGTGGATTAGCCAACGCCAAATCACGTAACCTTCGGACGGTGTCATAAATTATAGCCGCCGTGATTTTTTTGGGGTCTAGCAGGTCAGTCACTCGATGGAATGTAGTTGTCCCCGTGGATAGGCAATCCGACTGCGTCGAATCGCGGACGAAGTTGTTTGCTATGGTCGGAAATGAAAAAAAAAAATTTGAAAATTTCGGGCGGCCATGCTAATCGTATAGCCGCTGTGAAGTTTTGGGTGTCTATCAAGTCAGTTATTCGATGGACAGTAGTTATGTCCGTGGATAGGCAATCCGACTTCGTCGGATAGCGGACAATGTGCGACGGCCAGGTCACGTCGTCAGGTATGCAATCCGACTGCGTCGAATCGCGGACAGCGTTCATTACTGTCACCAAGAAAATAAATTATGTAATATATTACATGAAAACAATTCAAAACATTTCGGGCATCTATGCAAATCATATAGCCGCCGTCTTTTTAGGGTGTCTAGCAGGTCAGTCACCTCGAATGACGTTCGCCGAAGTAATAAGGGTAGGCAATCCGACTTCGTCGGATAGCAGACAATGTGCGACGGCCAGGTCACGTCGACAGGTATGCAATCCTACTGCGTTGAATCGCGGACAGCGTTCATTATTGTCACCGAAAACGCAAAATTAATTTATAAATTACGTGGAAATATTCGAAAATTTCGGGCGGCCATGCTAATCGTATATGCACCGTGATGTTTTAAGGGTCTAGCAAGTCAGTCATTCGATGGAGGGTAGTTATGTCCGTGGATAGGCAATCCGACTACATCTTTTTGGGTGTCTAGTAAGTCAGTCATTCGATGGACGGTAGTTATGTCCGTGGATAGGCAATCCGACTTTTTCGGATAGCGGACAATGTGCGACAGCCGGGTCACGTCGTCAGGTATGCAATCCGACTGCGTTGAATCGCGGACAGCGTTCATTTATAAATTACGTGGAATTTCGGGCGGCCATGCTAATCGTATAGCCGCCGTGAATTTTTGGGCGTCTAGCAAGTCAGTCATTAGATGGACGGTAGTTATGCCCGTGGATAGGCAATTCGACTACGTTTTTTTGGGTGTCTAGCAGGTCAGTCACCTCGAATGACGTTCGCCGAAGTAATAATGGTAGGCAATGGTAGACAATGTGCGAAGGCCAGGTCACGTCGTCAGGTATGCAATCCGACTGCGTCGAATCGTGGACAGCGTTCATAACTGTCACCGAAAACGCAAAATTAAGTGATAAATTACGTGAAAAAATTTTTAAAAATTCGGGGAAATCATATAGCTGCCGTCTTTTTTTGAGTGTCTAGCAGGTCAGTCACCTCGAATGACGTTCGCCGTAGTAATAAGGGTAGGCTATTCGACTTTGTCGGATAGCGGACAATGTGCGACGAACAGGTCACAACATCAGGTTGAATCGTGGACAATACCTATTATATATGTATATTTTTATGTTATGATACGATAAATAAACTTTAGGTACCTACGTAATAAGCAAACCCATATAATGTTATATTTCTAAAGTTGTCCCCCGCACGCCATCACTCAACCAACCGACCAGTATCAATTAATAATGGTCATACTGTAGCATTGCGAGAATCGTTTATATTGATATATATAATAATATAATAATATGATATTATACAATATTCGACGTCAGCTGAGGGCTTTTGAGCCGGCGATCCCACCTCGTCGATAAGCAGACGAAATTCGCGAAAAAAATGGAACCTTCCGACGCATGTATTTATGCCTGTATATAGTAATACCCACTCGACGGCGGCGATATCCGCACTCGGCTAGTTTATTTCATATAATACTCATAATTGAACCTATATATTAAGTTATTTCAAATAGTATATAGTCATATCATTATACAATTTAATTGCTAGACTTTAATTAAATACATAAAGTTCTATTTTGTTATTGTATTATTTAGAATCTGTTGCAGTTTATTTTGTATGCTACACTAAGAGTAAAACTGTAATATAATATTTACCTACTACATAGTATAGGTGTTGTATATTTAATCATGAGCATGAAATACAAATAATACAAATAATTGATATACACAGCTATTGCTTTTATTGTCTACATTTATTGAGCAATGTTTATGTGGTTAAATATTAATAATAATATATTGTAATACACACTGTGTGTTGAAGTATTCGAACGTTTCTGTCACATCCATCGTCGACTCGAGCTAGGATATATATTATTATATAATAATTTAACTTAACCAAAGTCTACATTTATTATAAGATGCATGTACCTACAGTTCCTTCTGTTGTCATATCGTCTATCAAATATATAAATATATGAGTAGCATGTATATACCTATGCCTGTACGCCGCACTCGACGCGAACGAAGTACGGGGAACGCGAATAAGGGTAAAACTCAAATTTTGAAAAAAAAATCATAAAATTTTCGTTAAATACGAATAATATGAAAGAAAAAAAAAACGCAAAAAAAATAATTCGATTTGACACGGCCGCCGCAAATTTCCACGACCCGAAGCCGGCATCGAACGCTCGACCCACGGGTAACCTGCCTAACGCCCTAACCGACCTACCTACCTTCTGAGATGAGAAAGGGAGTGAAATCAATGCCTATTAAGTCGTCTTGGTGCCGAGGCGAAACGCGAACGTCGTTTTTACGAAGCGAACGCAATTTACGCGAAAAAAATCGGACTTTTCTACGCATATATACAGGGCCTGTATATAGTAATACCTACTCGACGGCGGCGCTTCGCGGGCTCTGCTGTCGTGGATTTTACTCGACCGCGGCACTCGCCCGGAACGGAGTAGGGGCGGGCGCCGTCGGTAAATTTAGCGGGGATTCCGAATACGTCGCGAGCGGGGAGATCGGACGTTTGAAAGACGGGTAAAACTCGATCGGTAGACGAAAAAGTGTGAAAAACCGTTCGAAACGGCGCCAAAATCGACGACGGCTAATAGAATCAGTCGGAGTTCTCCTCCGGGGCACCCGTCGTAAACGAAATAGCGTCGCGCAGGGCCGCGAGAAACGCGATCCGGTGACGGACGGGGCCGCGCGACGCTCCGAAAGGGGGTAAAACTCGACTTTTCGAACGAAAAGCGCGACGACGGCGCGCGGCGGCGGCGCACGGTTCGCGCGTGATCTCGGCCGAGAAATCGTCGAAACGAAAAAAGCGCGGATGCTGGGGGCCGTTAAATCCGACGGGGAAGGCGAATAAGGTCCGAACGGGGCCGCCCAGAGCCCCCCGGGGGGGTAAAACTCGAAAAGGTTTGAAAAAATTGAAAAATCTGAAAAAAATCGTGAAAAAGTGATAAGAGAGACTGATTACGCAGCGATGGCTCCGCCGCCGCCGGGAGACCGCCCGCGGAAAAAATCTAATTTTCTCATTGGCGGGTTGACTATGGCGCACAAATTTTCGACACGGGAGGCGCCACACGGGTTTCTGTTTTATATATCTCTGTTTTATATATTAGGAAGGATATATAATAATAATAATAATATATAATAATATAAATCAAATATTAACGCACGTAATTAATATAATAATAATAATAATAAGTATAATACAGCATTATTAAACTTCAATATCTATTGAAATATAGAAGTACCTATATCAATTGACACCGTCTTAGCGTTTTGTGGGTACTCGTATATATATAAAAAAAAAATATATAGCAGTTAAACTACCTATGTAGCTATGCTCAACTACATTTTACTTAATTTCACTTAGTCCTATCTCATCACCGACATTAGGCACCCACACTTAATTAAGTCGGTTCAATCAATACCATGCACCTACTCTTTAAGTAGATGGGTAGGTAAACTAAATTTTCACTACCCATTAAGGCATTAACATTCAAATATATATACGCATATAGTTATTATGACAATATGCTTAGTATGTGTATATATACCTATTAAGCAGACAATACAAAACTCATAGGTAACTGCTACGTACACATTAGATATACGTATGCATGAGTTATATAACCTATTGTAAGTAGCTCTATAACACTATTCAACCACCTCCACCAACTACTTTACAAAATGTAATACAACAGTATTGTATAAGTATACAAATGTTGCTGTGTCATTATATCATTTTGTGAAAACTACATTTTACTTCCAATAATAGTCCTACCCTATCACCGACATTATACTTTGTATTAGGTAACCGTACTTAATTCAGTTAGTTCAATCAATATCATGTAAGTACCTACTCTTTAAGTAGGTAAACTACAAATATAATAACATAATATATTAGGTACCTACTACTGTGACTTATAAGTAGGTATCTGCTATGTACATATTACATGCATACGCATGAGTTATAACTATTGTGAGTATTTAATGTAACTATTTAATCGCCTCGAACAACCAAGTCCCTTACACGGTGCAATAGAAATATCCAGATGTTTTATTAGTCAATACAATATAATATACGAATGAATTAATCAATAAGTCCGTAGCAATAATCGTTTAAACCGAACGCGGCTAAAAAGAATTAATACAAAATAAATAAATCGCGAAAAAAAAAACGAAAAAAAGAATTTCGAATTAATAAATTCGAATTTCAAATTTCGAATACTTTATTTGTATAAATAAAAACTTTTAGAATCGTCAATTCGCGGCGACGGCTAAAACGAATTAATTTAATATATTAAAAAAAAAAATCGAAAAAAAAAGAATTTCAAATTAACACGGCCGCCGCAAATTTACACAATCCTCCGCGGCCGGTATCGAACGCTCCACCGCCGGGTAACCCGCCTAACGCCCTAATCCTACCTACCTACCTATCGAGTTGACAACTGGTGTGAAATCTCTGCCTCTTAAGGCGTCTTAGAATCGCGAACGCTACGCCGTCGTGCGCCCCGCGGTCTACCGGGTCGGGCGGTCTGCCGCGTCGGACGGCGGACGACGTCCTCCGCCGCGTTCTCCGGGAGAGAACGCGATTTACGGGAAAAAAATCCAAAACGTCTACGCGTATATACGGCATATATATATATATATATATATAGTATATATAGTAGTAGTAATATAGTAATGACGACGCCGCGGTCTACTGTCGTCGGTTGTACTCGCCCGCGGCACTCGCCGGGATCGAAGTGGGGCGGCGGGCCGACGGTAAATTTAGCGGGGATTCCGAATACGCGGCGAGCGGCGAGATGAGACGTTTAAAAGAGGTTTAAAACTCGACTTTTCGGAAAAAAAACGGCCAGACGGCGCGCTTCGGCGGCCGGCGGTTCGCGCGCGATCTCCGCCGAGAAAGGGTCGAGACGAATAAAGCGCGTAGACGTGTGACGGTTAAATCTCCCGGGGAACGCGAATAAGGTCCGAGCGGGGCCGCGCGTCGCCCCGGAGGGGGGTAAAACTCGACTTTTCGAAAAAAAACTCCCATTTTCTATCGAAAACTCGTAATCGTAAATAAAATTGATAAGGCGTCGGCGATAACGCGAATCTCGGCGGAATCGGATTTTTTCATTGGCGCGCGCTGATTCTACCCGCCGCACGGTCCGATTTTCGCTCCATTATTCACTAAATAACGCATAAAAACGCCATAGGGTGCGCCCTATGTTAGCGTTTTATACTATAAGACTAGCTCTCCGAGCGTCGCTGGGGGAGACCCCCAGACCCCCCAGTGTTACCCGAAAGGGGGTACCGGTTTTGGAATGATGGTCGTTTGAATCATCAAAGTCGCACGTCTTGGTACGCGAGTGTATGAGAGTGGTCGGTGATGAGAGATAACGGCGATGAGGTGACGATGATAAGTGATAAGGCTAGGACCACTGCGGTTCGACGTGGTCATTCCGGTTCAACGATGGACGACGTCGGACGGCCGGTTCACTTTGGTTGTCTAGCAAGTGGGTCACCCCCCTCGACGTCCGACGTAATCTCACGGGTAGGCAATCCGACGTCGTAGGATGACCCCCCGTGTTATCTGAAAGGGGGTGCCGATTTTTGAAGAATAGTCGTTGGAATCATCAAAGTCGCACGTCTCGGTAGGTCGAACCTCATGATTGGTCGATGAGTGTTGATAAGAATTCGTGATGACTGATAAGGGTCGGCGGTTTGGCGGTATCGTTTGAAATTCCAGTTTTGGGGTCTATAGAGTTCTGTGATCGAACGGCTTCGCTTTTTTTATACGAAAGCCAACGAATAAATAAATCCGAAGACCGAGTTTCAGCGTCTAGCAAGTCAGTCACCTCGAGTTATATTCGATTGAATTTCTAATCAGTCACCTTGGTACACAATCCGACTGCGTCAATATGGTACTACAGTATTTCGGTGATAGGAATTTATGATAACGTGTTTCTGATAAGGCCTAGTGCTTTAGCGGTATTCTATCGAAGGCGGGAACGTTTGAAAACCGTATTTTTGACAACAAATAAGTTAAAAGTAAGTCATTATAAGCGGACCTGGTGGGCCCCATACGGTGTAATACGGTGTTACCATATTAAAAGGCTCCGAGTGAAAATAGTATTTTTTCAAAACCCTAACTCGGTTACCGGATAGTCGAAATGCATGAATTTTTAAGCCGTGTTTGAGTGTTTAGGTTAGGTTAGATATATTACGTGATTTCGGGCGGCCGTGCTAATCAGATAGCAAATTTTTTGGTGTCTAGCAGGTCAGCCACCTCGCCGAACGGTCGGCGTCGTCTCACCGGTATACAATCCGACTTAGTTGGTCAAGTTAGGTTGATTTCGGGCGGCTATGCTAATCATTTTGTCGTTATAAGTAAAAGCACAGAACAATAAAAAGTCGTGGTAAAAGTCGCCGCGCCAGCAGTTATCCGCTGATAGTGAGTGGTTCGACCACGGACCACGTCAACGGTTTGTGGTGGTAAGGTCTACCGCTTTGTCCGTATTCCGTCGAAGGCGGGAATATTTGAAAACCATGTTTGCGGGCGCATCACTAAAGTGAGTCCAGGGTTGGTTATAATGCCATATTAAATACCTTAAAAATTAAAATAATAACGACGGCCAAAAGTGTAAGGCGTAATGCCGTGTTTGAATGAATAATAAAATATCGACAATACAATTAATTAATTAATCCGACAATGTGGGACGGCCGGTTTCTTTACTGTCGCCGAAAATGCGACATTACGTGAATAAAAATTCAAAAAATTTCGGGCGTCCATGCAAATAATATAGCCGCCGTATTTTTTTGGTTGTCTAGCAGGTCAGTCATCTCAGTAAAGTTATCCGGGTAGGCAATTCGAAAAGCGGACAATGTGCGACGGGCGGGTAAACGTATAAACGTTCGGTGATAAGGCCTACCGATTTGGCGGTATTCTGTTGAAGGCGGGAATTTTTGAAAACCATGTTTGCGTGTGTATCGATCAATGTCAATATAATACGTCAATAAAATTAATTAATTAATCAGCTATGCGATTTTGTTACCCGCATGGGTTACCTGCGTTGACAATGAACTGCGCCGACGTCCGACAATTTGTCGAAAGACCGTTCTTAAACATCCGACTGCCGTCTAACACTGCGGACTACGGACAACACGTGAGTATATTTTATATTATTATTATTAATAATAATTTAACTCATGGTTTTTTAAAACGTTCCCCGTAAATCGTCAATATAGTGTAACACCGGCTTTCTGTTTAACGAATAAAATATTTTATCATACCACAAACATAATAATACTGACAAAATCTTTCATTTTACACTTTACACTTTTATAGAAAACAAATATATTACGCTGACATCCTCTAAATGTTTCGTCTTTTTCTTTTTAGAATGAATTTAAACATTATTTTCAATGGGGCGGTGCAGAATTTGCATCTCAGCACCGCTCCGGCTGTGGCAGCCGCGCTACCAACGGCCGAGACCGCCACCGCCGAGCGCCATCCACCGGCCGAGACCGCCACCGCCGCGCGCCATCCACCGCGCCAGCGAAAGGCCCCAAAACGTAAGTACATAGGTATAGGCGATGGGTACATTTAAATGATTACTATTAACGTACGCCTAAATCGAGATCAGAGGTCACGGGCCGAACCATGCCGCTCAAAAATCGCCGTAATTACAAAATTATATTTAAATGTTTACTAATAAAAAACGTCCACCTCGTGTTTCAGAATGCTACAGATGTCAAGGGCGAGATCACCTAGTTAAGGATTGCCCCTTCGCGAGTATGATATAATTTTATGTACGCCATGTTTTCTTGTTTTAAAACTGTTAATGTTTTTTTCTATATTTATAGCCCCCCAACCGCGTGACCGACGACCGCCGCCGCGTGACCGACGACCGCCGCCGCGTGACCGACGACCGCCGCCGCGTGACCGACGACCGCCGCCGCGAGACCGACGACCGCTCGCCGTAAGGCCACCCCGTCCCTCTTCACAACGGACGACGCCGGCCAGCACATCGGACCCCGTAAGTACACCGTAACCTAACCCTAATTCTCATTCAAAATGAATCTTAATCCTAATCCTATGAATATCGTAGGTCATGCCGGAAACCCCGACGACCGCGAATACAACTGTAAGTTGTCAATTGGCTCATTACTTTTGTTGTTAATTTTAATTTTTAATTTTCTAATTGTAGTCGGATGATATGTACATTTCGGCCGTCGCCACGGCCGTGGATCGAACATTGTAAGTTGTCAATCGGAGAATCTATTTCAATTTTTATAACAATACTAATTTATTTAATGTTTTTCAGATGAATAAAAGATTTTTTTTTTGTTTCAATTCTGTCTAGTTTGTTTTTTATCTCCTAATTTACCCATATTATATAATAATATAATATAATACCAATATGTTTATTTGTGTAATACTTTGTGCAGGGAGTGAGTGGTTTTCCAGAAATATGTGTTAATGAATAAGAGTATAATTGCGTAATATGTATAATAACAATATTTTTTTTATTCTTTACTAAATGTTATATATATATATACAAAGTATAAAGACATAAATTCACAATGATGACAGGTACATATAATATATTACAAATAGGTACATTAACATTGAATTGTATTTAAAAGTTATCCATACAGATTCAAACCTAGTACAAAATATAGTAGTATAAGAAGAAGGTACCAACAAATACATACAGTCTATAAACAGATATTTAGATTATTATCAAAAGTTACATGTATAAATCACAAAAAAAAAAATTCATACAGATATAATAATAAAAACTTATCATACATTTTATGATGATATATAATTGTGAATAGGCAGTGAAATGCAAACAACGTATTATATTAATTATTATATATTATTTACTAAACGTTGCAAAGTATTAAGGAATTTTCATAAATTAACACAAACTAATAA
>JANEHU010002764.1:0-10943 GCA_027563435.1 Nasonovia ribisnigri | reverse complement strand
TCAACGCCATCGGGCCATCGAACATCGGTGAGCAGCAGGAATCCGACGCAGACGACGCAGACGACGCAGACACGGAAAAACAAGCTCCGACGACTGATAGCGAAATGTAAGTATTTATTTAAATATGTACACAGAAATTGCAATTTTCGTATTTTTTTTGTAACAGTCCAACCGTACAACCTGAAGCTCCCGTGAAACCGCTAGCCAAACATAAACCTGACACCACGTACGTATTATCTAATGATTAAAAAGCAAAATTTAAATAATGGTATTTTTGTATTTCCGATCTATAGATCAAACACCTTCAAATTTTGGAGAAGGAGATATTCTCTTTTTTCGAAATTCGACGAAGGTGTGATGCTGGACGAAGGTATGTAAAAAAACATTTATATATATATATTATTATGTCATGTTAAAATTAAAAATTATATAATGTAATCGTATGTTTGATTTCGTTTTATAGAGAGCTTTTACTCTGTCTGCCCAGAAATAATAAGTCTGTATATGGCACAGCAATGCAGACAAATAAAAGTTGCCGTGGACCCGTTCTGTGGAGCTGGTGGTAATGTTATACAGCTCGCAAGACTGTTCGACAAAGGTACTGTAATATTTTTTGCACTCGAAATAAATAAAACAGTTTTTGTAAAAATAAAATGTGAAAATATTATTTATTCTACTTTATTGTGTAGTACTGTACCTACATTAAATTTTTTCCTATTATAAACTTCTAATAATTTTGATATTTTCTGTTTGTAATAGTCATTGCTGTGGACATAGATGCCGACAAAATTAGGCTGGCGAAGCGAAACGCGGAGCTGTATGGTGTTTCACATAAAATTAAATTCATCGTTGGGGATTTCTTTTTGATGAGTGGGCAAATAAAGGGCGACGTGCTGGTGACTTCACCGCCGTGGGGTGGACCAGGATACACCAAAAAGAAAGTCATCAGCCCGTCGTCCTTATTTGTCGACAAGGTGCTGGAGGTGGGGAGGACTATGGCCGCCAAAATGTTATTACATCTGCCAAAAAATATGAACAAAAACGAAGTTTGTACATTATTAAGCTTAAATATAAATTATGTATATTTATGTGGATCAATAATTTATATTCTAAATTTTTATAGTGTTTTCAAATGTGCAACGGAATTGGGATGCAGTTGTGCAGAATTGATAATGTGTACATGGACAAATTTCTAAACTGTAGTTTGTACTATGTACGATCCCATAATGTAAGTTATAAATTATTGTGTAATGTGTATTGAATATAAAAATATAGTTAAAAAATAATGAATAAACTATTTTAATATAGTTTTATTTAATTAATTTAATATTGAACCAGAACTAACCATACCTACCATAATATTATAATAATTTATTATGTATGTTTGAATTTTTTAGAACCATTCTGTAGCTGACGTTGTTCCTGAACCTACTGACATCCTTCTACATAACTGTAAGTTGAAAAATATTTATGTTTTTAAATTGTTTAGTATACTATTTATCTAATAATTTAATTTTCTTTAGCATTCCGCAAGTACGAACATACTAACGTAGCAAGTTACAAAGGGTATTTGAAGGATGTCAATAGGTTCTTGAACAGTTGTTAAAGACTGAATGTTATTATGGGACCGGACATAAGAAATTTGTCCATGTTGCACATTATTTTGCTGGTCCAATTCCGTTGCCATTTATAGTCCTCCCCAACTCCAAAGCCGTGATTTTTTGTGATTTTTTATAATGTGTTATATACCTAACTTTTTTGTATTCTTTTGTATTGTTATTATTTTTATTATGTATAACTATTTTTTTTTTTTACTGTTTATAATATCTGTGTAAATAAATAAAATTGTACCTATTAGGGTCGGGCCACACTGCGGTATTTTCACAGTTCAGTCCAAACGGTTTTACCGTTCACCGCCGCTGCGTGCTGCTACATACAGCGGTTGAACGGCGGTGCCGTTTCGGTGTTTTATTTAATATTGTATTATTGCAAATGACGTGTGCCACACTGCTGTCCCCGACCAATAGTTTGAATAAAATTCTATATTCAACTTCCGTGAATAAATTAATAAAATTTGTTAATTTTTTTTTTGTGGATTTTTTACCTATATTTACGAATATCAATAAACTACATTACAATGATTGACACAGTGACGCACTTATGAAAATGCCTTTTTTTTTGGGGGGGGGGGCATAAATTATTGTATATTCAATAATTATATTGTCATAAATTGCCTATCATCACCATTTGGGGCAGTAAAACTGCTTCGATTTTCTCCAAAAGTATCATATTTGATGGGAAAGTTGGTGCATTCGGGAAGTAATTTTTGAAAATTCCAAATAGTTTTCAAAAGCGCAGGGAAAAACAAAACAAAATTAAGAAAACCGGGAGTTTTCACGTAAAATCGGTTTTCGACGAAATCGATTTTGGTTTGTGGTGTAACTTAAAAATAAATTATCCTAGAAACGATCATCTGGGTTGCTTATAAAAAACATTTTATATACAGATGACATTGCGCCATGTTTATCATGCTTCGTTAATGAATGATAGTCAACTGCCGTTATTAACAAGCAAACACAGTTATGAAATAAAACACATGTAGAACAAGTGTGACTGTTTTATTATACATTTAAAAATGACATTATTTTATTATGTCCAAGTGAAATCATAACCTTCTTATGTTATGAAACACATTATATTTAAAGTTTATAAGCTTTAAACATCACTCAAAAAAAACTTTTTCCTAATATTTAATTGAAATAATAATTTTAAAGTAAGTGACTGCTATTAAAAATAATTTTCATTGAGATATCCCTGTTTTGTACTTTTGTAGGTAGTTTTAATATTTAAGAAAAAAAATACGATACAATTAATATCAAAAATGTATCCTAAAAAGAATTTACTGAGGTATCTAAATCATTTGTATTTTGTTGGTAGTTTTAATATATAATATTATATTATATAAAAATAAAATATATTTAGGAAAACTGTTTATATCTACGATGCGAGTATACCTACCTATTAAATTATTTCGGTATCAAGAGAATGTCGCACCCGCATGTGTCGTCACTTGTGTCTTACTCAAGTACGACATGGAAAATTTCCTTTCGCCAGTTGTTGAAACTAAGTGTGCTGTCAGTTTTTTTGTTTTTTTAAAGATTTTTGAAATTATAACTATTGTACCTAATATAGAAAAAAATTGATATCTTTATAGTTTCGATTTAGAGATAATTTTACCCGTATGTGTTGTCACAATCTTCGGTTAGCACATTTTCGTTCGCCAGTTCAATAGTACGCTGTCAGTTTTGATATTAGAGTGAATTGACCTGCTATTATCAAAATTCTAAGTATCAACATTATGGGTGTTATTCACTCTAATATCAAAACTGACAGCGTACTATTGAACTGGCGAACGAAAATGTGCTAACCGAAGATTATGACAACGCATACGGGTAAAATGTTCTCTGAATCGAAACTATAAAGATATCAATTTTTTTCTATATTAGGTACAATAGTTATTATTTCAAAAATGTTTATAAAAACAATAAAACTGACAGCACACTGTTGAAACTGGCGAAAGGAAATTTTCCATGTCGTACTTGAGTAAGACACAATAAGTGACAACATCTGCGGGTGCGACATTCTCTTGATATCGAAATAATTTAATAGGTAGGTATACTCGCATCGTAGATATAAACAGTTTTCCTAAATATATTTTATTTTTCTATAATATAATATTATATATTAATAATACCAACAAAATACAAATGATTTAGATACCTCAATAAATTCTTTTTAGGATATATTTTTGATATTAATTGTATCTTATTTTTTTTCTTAAATATTAAAACTATACCTACAAAAGTATAAAACAGGGATATCTCAATGAAAATTATTTTTAATAGCAGTCACTTACTTTAAAATTATTATTTCAATTAAATATTAGGAAAAAAGTTTTTTTTGAGTGATGTTTAAAGCTTATCTATACATATAAAATCCAAATACCACTCACTCACTGATTGCTGTACCTCAAAAACTACGCAACGTACGGACTTGAAATTTTGACTAGAAGTTCTTCTCATATTTTCACCGTGCAATAAGAAAGGATTTGCCGAAATTCACATTTTAAATAGATGCTCAAACAGTGATCTTGAGGTTCACGATGGAAATTCGATATTTTATTTTTATTTATTTTATAAATAGTTGCCATTGGTTACAGTCAACAGCAGAAATTAGTATTTATTTATTATTGATTGCCATTCATTCATCAAATCGAGTTATTGAACTTTGTCCGTGATCCGACGTAGTCGGATTGCTTACCAGGGTGGCTAAGTTGCACTTACTGCAGCGATTTATACCCAATAGGAGTTGAATAATCATAATTTTTTTAAAAGTTGCCAATTTTTAAGGGCAACGAAGTGCACGGGTTCAGCTAGTAAACTATAAATATAATGTGTTTCATAACACAAGAAGGTTATGATTTCACTTGGACATAATAAAATAATGTCATTTTTAAATGTATAATAAAACAGTCACACTTGTTTACATGTGTTTTATTTCATAACTGTGTTTGCTTGTTAATAACTGCAGTTGACTATCATTCATTAACGAAGCATGATAAACATGGCGCAATGTTATATATTATATTGTATCTATGAAAATTGCGATAATCGTGATAACAGTGTTAATACTCATATAAATGTTAACAATCAAATCGGAACGCATACCGTTGCGAATTTTACATGCCCGTATGAGAATTATACATAACACGCCTTCCAAATATTTAGTTGTTCAGTGATCTAAACCATGCGCGCACTCGTTGGTAGGAAGGGGTAACCGTCTAAGCAGTATAAGTGCCCGGCGACCAAGTGGCGACGTTACGCGATCCGATGGCTTATACGTCTTAGTCTCGACAGAAGTCCAGACACATAGGAAGTTAGCAGTTGTTGTAGCAGCGTCACCAGGTTAGGTGAACAGCATTATTTTTTTGCAAATGACGTCAAAAGCTTGAACTGTATAATATACTATTCTTGGTAAGTTTTAAAAGGTCATGACTATCGTCGAAGTTGGATTATACATATTGTATGTATCTATAGTTAAAATTTCAAAAAGTTAAACATTTTTTTTGAGTATAATTATTTCTACCTAGGTACATAATTATTAATTTGATGTCATTGTAAAAAAATTATTGATGCAAAAGATTGTCCCTACTCTGCTATTTTACTATGTAAATCCTTTACAATAATTATAGTATCTCGTTAGAACCACGATTTTCGAGTAGGTATAGGTACTCCTAAAAATATTATGCTAAAATATATGAAATTCAAGTTTTATGTTGGCATTAAAAAAAAAAAAAAAAACAAACTCAAAAATGTATACAGAAAAATCAAGTTTTGATGAAATAATATTAATTCATTATTTTTAGGTATTAATTATTACTAATTAGATAGGTGACTAGTAACTATACTGCGTTGTATAAAAAAGTTTAAAAAAAATTGCTATGAACTTTTAACTTTTAACTTTTTGTTACTGGTGCATATTAACTTAACTTAGCGGGGTTAAAAAAATTATTAACTAGTCCAGCCTTGTATGTCAAAATGATATTGATACTACGTATGCAACTTTATATTATAATATTATAGTTTACAAATTACAGATCGAAGGAATACAAAATAAATACAAAATATATTATATTATAATAACTATATAAATAAAATAAATATTTTTTCTTTATTAACTAAACTTAAATAATAATGAGCCAACTTGCCCAGTTTTGGAAGATCTTATAAAAAAAATCGATTCCCCTGTGTTAGCTGCACCTGCGTAATTAATATAATACTTCTTTGTAATGTCGGAATGTAAATAATGTTATCCGATTTTGTTTTTTTTTTCACTATTTTTTCTAATCCACCGATCGAGCAATTAGTGCAAACAACTAATCGACATTTAGGTATACAATTAAGATTAATTAAGATTATCATATCATTACCAATCATACATTTCATTGGATTATATTTTTTTAAACATATGTTATTATCTGAAATGCTGTTATAGTAAAAAATAATATCGAACCTGCTGCCTGTTGTAAATTATACTATATATTATTATGAATCACAGAAAGTAAAACGAACGCAGCGTACATTTTTGAGATGCTTTCGCCCTGAAAGTTCCCTCCACACGACTACAACATATACCGCGGTATTAGAGCGGACAAAATTTAGGTAGGTACATTGAGTAATAGAAGAATATACAGGCTAACTAAGTAGTAATGCTATCTAAACTAATTAGTGGAAAACTGATGTTCTTGACCTATTAACTGGTATAAGGTCAATTTCAAGGTCCCTAGTGCAAACTTACAAACATCCTATTCATTCCATGTTCCAGTGCGTGCAGCTATTAACTATATTTATACAATGCGCTTGTCCTGAGCATCGTGACGAAATTGACCAACAAAGTACAACTTACTGACCACTCCTAAATAATCATAATATTATTTTAAAATTAAATTGTATCTTTTGTTACTAATAAATATTAATTTGTAATTATAATTAGTCCGTGAGTTTATAATACATAAAATATAAATCACCAGTTAAAAATCAGTAATCATGCACATCTTAACCAAACCACTGTATAATTAATTTTGAATCGTGAGACTGGATATATATTTATATGTAGCTGTATGTAAGTGGATGTCGCTCTGCTGTACAGTAGGTTTTAAGCGGGTCATTGTTTAATGGATGGTATTCAATTTGAATTCAATGTTACAAAACTCGCATAATGCATTTAGTCTGTTGCCCAGGAGAAAATATTATTCATTGTTTAGAATAATGCTTATTGAATAAATACAAATCTTGTATTTGTGTTATTTGACGTCCGAAGTTTGTACCGACCTTGTATTATTCGCTCGTACAAAGTTCTTTACCTATTATTTTGTTTTCATAACTTGTTATAATTAATAAATATTTTTGTGTAAGACATGGATCAATTTAAACAGAATGTCTCGTCTGCCAATGTATGTGAAATTGATGTGGTAATATCTGCAGCCATGGAGTTGATCGATGAACTTGTAGACGAGATCAATAAAGTGTTGGAACGGCAAACCGAGACTGTGTACGTGGTTGGTTCATCCGAAAATTGTCGTGCTCGTTACTCATCTACGGGATCACTTGACGCGCTGTTGGACGAAATAGATGTGCAACTGAGTCGGTTCCAGTCATCTGGGTCTGAGTCTTCGGACGACGACAGCACAGATGGCAGTAAGTTGTCATCACGTAAGTTATCATCATGGACGTGATGAGTAAAAGTGTAGACGAGACAGTCGCCGATGAGATGGTTACAAAGCCGAAGATTAAAAAACGCAGATCTTTCCTGTCGTCTCTTGGTAGGATGCTTTGTGCCGGCAGAAAGCTTTTTTGCTACTGTGGCGGTCGACGGGTAAAGCGGACTACGGATGACGCGTAGTCAAAGACACGGACAAGTTAAATCTACCGATTTATGGATCAGTGTCGTTCAAAAATAGGTACTAATATAAAACAGTAATACATCGTTTTAAATAACCGCTAACCCCTTATCCACTGGTCCTCTGAACCTCAACCCGACAACCCGCCGCCCGACTCATCAAATGCGTGATATATATTTCACCCCACATCACCACGCTATGTTCACAATCCCGTTGTCGCTGAGTGATTCGGCGAGAACGTAGCTACGAAGATCGTACGTGTGAAGCGACCGCGACGGTCGTAGTACGGGCTAGACGATTTGGATTCAGCAATGTTTAATATACGGTTTTTTTAATTGATTAAAAAGTGTTACCGACCCGAAAAACCCGAGTTACATTTTATTTCAGGTCTTCTTCGTTCTTTTATTTTATATTGGAACAGTGCTCAGACAAGCATACCTACAATCAATGAAGTTTATTTAAGCTGAATAGCGCTACGGTTGTGAAGTCATAATAGTCTTTCCAATTTTAGGGGAAGGACGTAGAATCGACAAACGGATACTATCGTACATCGATAAGTTACAAGTGCTAATCTGAATTTATTCTAGAGAGAGTCATTAGCTTAGAGTGTACGAAGGAAAGGCGTATAGTTGGTTCACCACTTATTATCTAATACAGGTGATACCAGAATATGTACAACGTTTAAACTTTTAATTAATATGTTTGTTGTACGAGCAAATGGATGGTACCTACGAAATATAAACGTTGATGAGACGAAATTTAGAAATGTTCAGAGACAAGTAATAGAAATTTGACTGATTTCCCAATGGTTTTCCGAGCCATTCAACTTTTAGGGCCACGCCACACTAGAGCGGTTTTGACGTGCGTCAAAAACGCGAGATGAAAACGCATACCATGTAATGGAGTACGTCAGACTAGCACGATTTTACCGCGCGTTAACGCGTGACACCGCTGTATGCTTGGTTTTGCGTTTTCTCCGCGTCAACCGTTTGTCTACCGGTACTAATCAAACACATTATTTTCAATGACACGCGACACACTATGGTGGTTCCATTTCATTAAAAATTTAACAATTTTTAAAGTTTTAAGTTTTTTAAAAAAATATTTCAACATGATTGACATCGGTTTGCTTATTCACGAAATTGAAAAAGAAGAATGCCTGTGGAAAACTAACAATAAAGAATACATGGATAAACATAGCAAACAAAAATCATGGATCAATGTAGCCAGTGTTATATTCAGTACTTGGGGCACATTTTCAGAGAAGGAACAGGAATGTCGTGGTGAGTTTTTTTTTAAATTTATATATTAATTAATAATTAATAAAACAACTAAATAATATTACGGGGTTAACATATAATTTTGTTTTTACTCATAAATTTGTATTGTACAATATGAAGTAATAACCTAAAGTTATAAAATATTAAGAATGCACACTGTAAGTACAATATAATTCTCATTTTTTTTTTTTGATTTAAACAATTAAATTTTAATTGACATAATTATTAAATTTCTAGAAGAACATGCAATATTTCTACACCGTCGACTATCATTGGGACAGTCCAGACAGACAATGCTTCTAATGTTTCAGAAGAAGATAGCTTTGTACAAATAAATGATTCACTGGACAATATAAATACAACTACTTCTGAGCATATAAGTACTCCTGAGCCTACGAGTTCCTCCGAGCCTAAAAATAAAAACCAAAAGTAACAACATTTCATCAAAGTTTGCTAGAAGTTATGAAAAATCCTCCAATGATCAAAAGTAATAATGATGAATTCATCCGGATAATGCATTTTTATTATCATTCCTACCAGATTTCAAAAAAATGAACGATAGTCAAAAATTAGATTTTAAGATTTTATTCATGCAATCAGTAAGACATATTTAAATCCTTCCAGCGATCATCCACAATATTCAAACATACAGCAGTTCAACTACCCTAACATTTTTTATACTCCTAACTCTCATACTCCTTCACTAAACCAATTTCCGGTACAAAGTTTTCATCCAAGTGTTACTCAAACTGTGAACACCCCTACGAGCCTTTCTCAACCACCACCAAGTTCGTTTTCTCCTACTGATTATGAGGATATAGGCATGCATCACAGTGTTTAATTTTATATAATAATTTTTTTGTGTTTGAAAAGGTTTATTTATTTATTTTATTTAAGTTATTTTGTTTTTATTTATATTAGTAGTTGGTACAAGATGCACGTTAAAAAAGAAAACAATTATTACTTTTTTTTATTATTTTATGATTATTTTCAAGATCAGAATAAATTATATTGTTTTATCGGTACCTAAATAATGAAATATATATTAATATTATATAATTATTTTTTGTTTGTACCTACCTACCTTATTGTAATAGTTAATCTTTCTTGCTCATACTCGTGCATTTCTATGTTAATATTATCTCTAAAAAAGACCATTATAAAACAATAACATCTATTACTAAGAACATATTTCCAATACTCATATACATAATAAATTCATGAAAATGAGCATTGATACTCCTAATATTACAACAAAAAATACTAAAATACTTAATGTAACTAAATGAATACTTATCTATAAATTTTGATATATTTTCAAAATGATTCGTTTTATAATCCAAATACCTCTATCTATTACAGTGCAGTCGTTCATGAATGTTGAAATTTTATTAAAATATTAATTAAAATTAAAATTAGTTACATAAGAGTTTGGATAGATCATGATCATCATGTATTATACATGCTTTAGAGTTTTCATTTTTCTTAGGTAATAAATATCTTTAAATCCTTAAACCAAACAAACTTAAATTAATTTTCTTTAGCGAACATTCTTGTTTTATAAAATAATTCTCTATTGTACGACGACAGCTCAATTATGAATATATTTCTATTTTCCCAGTTTCCGCTTACCACATTTGCATACTCCATTACATTTTGTTTGTTTTGCATCGAGTATAGTATTGCAATCATTTCTCTCGGTCTATTACTTGATTTAAAATTTATACGAAAATCATTAACTACTGCTATCTTAACTCCTACTTTAGATGCAAAAAGTTCAACAATTTTATACAATTTTCATTAGGTTCTTCAGGTACTCCAATTAATTCTACATTGATTTTAATTGATTTTTGCTCCAAGAAATAAATATTTCGATTTAATTTACAGACGCCATCACACAATTTACTATTATTTTCATTTAGTTTTAAATTTTCTTCTTTTAATTCTTTGATTGAATTTAAAACCCCATTTAATTATTTACCAAAAACGTCGAACTAGTTACTCATAAATTTAACGGATTCAGTTAAGCTTGATAAATTTTCATTAGAGCGAACAAACGAAACATCATATAGCGTGATATTTGTGTTACAATCCACTGCCGTTGTTGTTTTGCATTTTACGCAAGATCATTTTTCTTTATTTTGCCCATACATTTTTTGAAAATTTGTTTCCCTCATGCTGGCACAAGAAAAATGCAAATGTTC
>JANEHU010002763.1:0-10784 GCA_027563435.1 Nasonovia ribisnigri | reverse complement strand
TAAAGATGTTATATTAAAAAAGAGTAATTCAAAATTTGCAATATTTCAATTTTTATAGAAATTAAAATCAAAAAATTAAAAATTAGAGATAAATAAATAAATACAAATCTGTTTTTAGAGTTCTTATCGTTTCATTAGATCAATTAGTATGTTGTACCTATGACAGTACCTATGTACCTATGTACCGATCATTATATATTTGACACATTTGATTTTATGTTATTTTTCCCAATAATTCAAGTTAAGATCATCTTCCACATCACTTATATACAATATCGTCGATTATCTTCTCCGAGATCTTAAATTCATTTACTTGAACAGGCGTATTTTGGATTAAAAGAGGGTAGATCGTATTCAACACACTTGAACCTATTATGTTTTTTTTTTTAACAATACTAAACATCTGTAGATAATTGAATTTAATAACAAAAAAAAAATGTATGAATACTATAAAAGTACTGAATCAAAACATATATAGTACAAATTGATGTGTCCAGTGTAGCAATTCATCATCTATTTGATAGTTTACAATTTATAACGGTTAGTCAAACAGCATTTTATGGTGTGATAGTATTTTATTTCTACCACAAATATTTATTTTATACGTATTTGCATATGTTTTGAATCTTATTCTTATCGTAGCATAATATAGTAATTAATACTTTATTTTAATAGAAATAATCCAAAGCGAACCTATAAGACCTTCAAGGGCAGGTGATATGTTTTATTATTACACAATGCTCATTAGGTATATCAAATGGAATTACTGATATAGGTTAAACATTAAGAATATCAATAAGATTATACCGACATAATTGATAATCATCATATTATTGATTAATAAAACAGTTATCTGTTCTTAAAACATAATTAGATATATTTGTAAAACACATTCGCTGATCAAAATGTTCTCCTTCTCGGCAACATTTTGAACAGCTATAATACCCTATATGTCACTGTAATGAAAAGACGAGCCGGAGTATCACATGTGAAACAGTATATACTAATACCATACAACGTTTGTGTGAATATAAACACATTGATGACTAAATCAGTAATTTCAATAAAAATGTCTTGTAAAAACTCATTAGCATTGTCTGTTTTCGAATATCCATGGTACTCTCCAATAATAAATACAACAGAACTTTGAACAATAGGTACATCCCATTATGAGTCATAATTTGCTTGACCTACTTTTTGACTACGGTAATCCATTTATTGGAATTTTAATGCTGATGTAAAATTTCTATTTTTGAATTTGTTCAACTTCTTATACCTACTTCAGTTAAATCAGCCCATACATCAAAATGACACTAATAACCAGGATTTACAGATAGCATTTTAGTATTTCTTGGTGTAGAACATTGATTCTCTACCTTTTTTGATTCTTGTCATCTCTAGTGACTAGAATAAAACACTGTGTCACTCTAAAATTTTTCTTTTCTCATCTTATACTCCATATTATATACATATTTTCTAACTCTGGTGTTTTGTGTAATAGTCTCCTATTTCTTCACAATTCTTTCCCTTTATCTAATTTTGCAACACATGATCTTCTGCTCTTAACTGTATTTTTGTAACTTCTAATTCTTTAGCGCTATCAAAATTCTGTTTTTGTTTGTTTTGTATTTCTATCAATTTTTCTCTGACCAAAGCATATTTGTCTATTCCTTCTCCATTGGTAACAAATTATTAATTTTGTTATCTATTAATATTTTTGCTGGAGATGCTAAACCTCTACTTGGTAGTATATTTCTATATTCTAGTAGTGCAAGATATATATCTTTGTTATCCTCAACTGCCTTAATAAACATTTTGTTTGAATATGTCTTTCAACCTTTCCATTTGACTGTGCAATGTGCAATAGAAACATTTGATACTATATGTTCTATATGCAAGTCTTTTGAAACTCTTCTGATGTTTATTGAGTACCACCATCAGATCTAATAATTTCAAGTATACTATGCCTAGAAAAATGTCATTTAATTTTGTTCAGACTAGTTTGTTTTGTTATAATTACAAATTCTTTGCATTTAAGGAAATTCACTAACATTACATAATTTTTTCCTTGAAAATGTAACAAATCTGTAACTATCACCTGCCATGGCTTATCTGTTAGGTACTTCAGAACACTCAAGTGGCACTTCTTTGTTTGTTTTTCTAAATTTTAATCAAATTTGACAACTATTTACAACTTATTAGGACAATTTATGAAACATATTAATGTTTTAAATATTATTTAGTTTCTGATAGATGGCATTTAAAACAAGTATTTTATACTTGAAAAATGATTTGAATACAAAACTACTTTACAACACTGCCTATTAATATATATCATATTAGGTATAATTGTCAATAAACAATTTATTTTAATGTAGCTTACCAATATGCCAATTGATCAGGTTCTAACAATTTAAATAAATAATTCCGTAAGAAAATAATATAATTCAAAGACAAATCAGATAATAATAAAATGTGTACATCAAGTGTAACCTCTTGAAATCATTGATCTGGCGTCAATCGATTTACAATTTTTGCGGCACTGAAAGGTTTTACCAATCTACATTTGAACAGAAGCGATATTATTTTGAATACCAAGTTTTTGTATCATTAATATGGTTATTTGTACTTTGCATACCTACATATATGACAAAGGTAACCTACGTCCATTCCTAGTATAATTATAGTCAATCCTCATTTTTTAAAGATCGGAGCCTAGTGTTAGTTCCCGTGGCAAATGTGGGTAGCTCTGAACGTGTTGTTTCATATTTCTGCATGGGTAGAACTTCTATATAATATTTTGACATATGATTTATTGATTTTTATAGGGAATGAATTTCATCAAAAGTATAAAAAAATAAAAGAAAAACCGTACTTGGAATTTAAATTATTTATATTAACTATACATTATAATTATATTAAAACATAATTTTATAATTCAATTACAGTTGTAAATAAATCAAATGAAGCAATAAAATGGCCTCTGAACTGAAAAATCATCAAAAAATTGTTATGGATAATACAAACAGAGCTTCTACAAATACAATTAATGCAACAATTACAAATCAAAATTATCAAAAACAATTGACCAAAGATATAGAAAGTAAAAAATGTAAGTAATTAACTATTTTTTTTAAAAGTCCTAAATAGATACTTTATATTTTATGTTTTTTTGTGCAATATAGCTAGATTTTGTTGGAAATTAATCGGCAAATACCATGTGCCATGCATCATACGTTTCATTAATGATGAATGTTTAGAGTTTGTATCCACACGTATAGTTGAAACTCAGATACTCAGAAAGTTAAAACATTATTTACATCCTGATATATTTAAATGCTCATCAATAAATAGTGATTACATCACTAGACATGAAGCTAAGTTATTGAATGATATTAACCAAAACCATGCTAACTGTGCGTATGGCAAAGAAATGTTTTTAAAAACAAGAGAACATATCGTCCTTTTTGAAGAAGTGTATGAGTTTTATAGATTCTTAAAAGCATGTTACAGACTACTAAGTAAAAAACATAAGCCTCGACAAGAAAAATGTGGTTTTCTCCGCATTAATAAAACTGGAAAACTGTTACCTTATTTTATTAAGGACGAACAAAAATATGTTCCGTTATTCTGTTTACAAAGGGAAATTGACAACCATCAATCTATAAATTTAAAAAATTGGGATTTAGCCTTTCTCAAGTTCTGTTTTTTAGTGCAGGGTACCAAAGCTGAGTTTAGCACTAACTCTTGCAAAGTGACCAGTTTTGAGAATATTAAGAATGATTTTCCACAAGAAACTATTTTTGAGGATTATTGGCCACCTATGAGTGTTTATTCCCATCTACTAACAAATCATACCCATGTTAATCCACCTGAAAATACTATTCCTCATATATTAACAGCACCAGCACCAGCACCGGTAAAACAATTATTTTTTTTTAATATGTCATGGATCCCAATAAATGAATATTTTTTTTGTAGTTTTCCTGTAGTCAAGAGCAGCCATCGACATTTCATGGCTATTATGGCGAGGCCAGAAATCAAAGTTTAGCTGTCAAGGACTATAATCAGTGTTGAGCCCAGATAAATATAATTTTATCTAGATAAAGATAAAGATAACTAAATTATTTATTTATCTAGATAAAGATGAAAAAAAAAAATATTTTATCTAGATAAATCATGGGATAATTTTTTTTATATTGGTTTATTGCACTCATTTCTTAAAAAATATACAATATAATAATTTATGTACATTTTATTGTAATTAACAAGCATATTTAATATTGATATGTTTAATGTAAATAATGGTTGAGAAGTTCTATTTCACAATACTAGTTTATTAATAAGTAATAACTCATTAAACATAAAATTATACCCATCAAAAAATCATAATATGTTAAACAAATTGGGCCATCTTGGCTATTGTAATTTGTAACAAAATAAAAACCTAAAAGTATATAAATGTATATAAAAAAAAAAAAAATAAATAAAAAAAATTATTTTTGAGATCTGCAACATAAGATCATTTCAAATGTCTTGTCATTTAATCGGTTACGTCTTGGGGTTAAAACCTGTATGGCCCCACTAAATAGCCGCTCAACTGGTGCTGATGATGGCAATGTTGTATTGTACTTTAAGAAAACTTGCTTGACTATGTTAAATTGATCAAGCAACACCAGTTTTTTTTCTTTGAGTTTAAAAATGTAAATGCTTGAACACTAGCAGCATTTGAAACTCTTATGTTATCATCAGTTGAATCATAGTCTTGAGACTGTGTAGGTGTACAAATGTTTATTGTAGAACGTTCAGTTAAACTATTGAAGAATCCATCACTATCAGTATCTTCATTGTCAGTGGACACAGATGATTTATTTTCAATTGTGGTACTTAGTGTCTCGCATTAATTTAAAAAAATGTTTTTACACAACTCTGTATACCTAACTGGAACCCAAGATAGCTTAAACTTAGGGTGACTTGTAGATGCAATAATATATGTTTTGCTTTTTGGATCACTGAGATCAAATACATAATTAAATCTTTTTTCTAAGGAACTTATTAATGAGAAACATAATGGTCTGCAGTGCTTTAAATTAGTTGATGATTGAATTAATAGTTTTCTTAATACTATTAATGTGGGCGCAACATACCCTAAATAATTATGTTTTTCTCCTTGTAGCTTGTCAAGAGAATTTGCTAATGGCTCTAACAATAATCAATACTCCTCTAAATATACCCATTCATTACCTTTAAGTTTATTCAATTTTAAAATATCAAATAATGTTACTATTTTTTTCTTATGTTCCAAAATTTTTTTAATAGCATCATATTTTGAGTTCCACCTCGTCACAACAGGAATAGAAAATGTACAGTTGCAATTTTCTACTACTTTATCAGATGCCATGGTACTTCTACTTAATAAGTTCCAGAACGCTTGTAGCTTGTTAAAAGTTTTTGTGGATAAACTGATATAGGTTTCATCTGGAATTTTAGAAATATCAGTAGAAGCAATTAAGTTCAATGAATGAGCTACACAAGTGATATGTTTAGGTAAACAATAACTATTATCATGTTCTAGATCTTGGACTTCTTGATTATAAAAAACTGAACCAACATCAATTCTTTCGATATTCTCATCTCCGTTTTCAGATTCAGAGTCTGAATTGTCAACTATAGTATCACTACCAGATTCATCAGAATTTAAATTTCCAATGTCATAATTCACTGTTGAATGATTTGAAGTAATCGAACTTGAGAAGGTGCGAAAACATTTACCAAAGTTACTGGCGTTGTCTGTAATTATATGAGTGACTTTTGAGTTGATTATACTGTATGTATCCATTACTTCTGGTTCTGTTATAACCTTAACGATGGCTAGAAAATTATGAGTCCCTATTATCCTTCGGCAACCAAGAACATACGAATGACATTTATATGTGATTTCATCAATATAGTGATAAGTCATGCCCATATAACTTTTATTATTTGTACTCCAGATGTCTGATGTTGTACAAATAAAACTCTGTTTTTGTATTAAATCAGTCATCATATTTATATACGTTGAATACCTTATTTTCAAATCGTTAGCCAATTGTTTTCGATTTGGAAGTAATGATGAATCAGTTATTCCAGATAATTCCATAACTAATCTTCGAAAAGCAGTCTTTTCACAGCAAATGAGAGGTCTCATTTCTTGAATGATGTAATCAAATACAATACTTTTCACCTAAAATAAGAGCAAATTAATAAATTGTAGAACAATTAATTTAAAAACACATAATATCATAAACTATAATATAATACTTTAGTTTTTTAATTTTACAATTTGTCTTCAATCGTTACTAATGTGTCAACCTTTTTATCCAAAAAAATGTGTTTTTATTAAATAATAGTAAATTATATAAATTAACCACATACAATTTAAATTTTAGTTGTTACTTATATAATACATAATAATATTATTATTGATAAATTTGATCCTAATATTGTACCCATTGGCGCAACTAAATCAAAATTTAGTTGGTCACTTCAAACCAATGGAAGTGAGAGTTCATAACAGAATTAAATTAATAAAACTAAGTAATACAATATACCTACATAATAATTAATAGGTGAAAAAAGCATTAACAATTAATAACAGGCTATAATATGAATTAATATAATAATATTGGTTCCTATGTGCATTTTGAAGAATATACGTACCTAACAGGATAAATGAGAAACAGAACATGCAACATAATATTGTATTTAAAATAATAAAAATTACAGTATGATGTTTAATGAACTTTGAAGAAATTAGGTAAGCTACATACTACATAGTATTAAAAAGAGATGCAATAATGGATTTCTTAAATAAATTATTTATTTATTTAAATGATGAAAATAATAAAAGCTTTGAGGCTTAATTTTAAATTTGGCGCAAAAATGTACAAATACATAATCCGGTCCGGATTGTTCCAAACATGTTCTTAATTTAGGAATAGTTAAATTAGTATTGAGCTTTATAATGAGTAAAATATGAATTCTTTGGTAGTCTATTGGTATCTTTATGGTTAAATAATAAGGTACAAACATATAATAAATAAAGTGAAGTAATATTTTTAGTTATCTATATAGTGCATTTGTAGCTAATGGTCTTCTTTTGGTTTGTTGAAAAGATATTTTATTAAACAGTTTAAATTGGTCTCAACTCTCACGTTCATGGATATGTATCTGATAAGCAGAACCCCAAAAGATAATTAGTAATTATATAATATGTAACTATAGATTGTATTAGAGCATAGTATATCACATGTTTAAGTTTATTATTATTCAAAATATTTTTAAGATTTTTAAATACATAACATAATTGCAAAAATGTCCTACAACCCTCAAACTGTATATAGGTATAATAACATATTATAATAAGTACTATATTATAAACACAAATGAACAGATGCAGTCTTGCTGAATAAGAAAATTAAATTGTCACAACTATTTTAACATAATTTATCTGTCCAGTAAAGTTTTTACCAAACAAATTAGTTGTTTATCATGTGTGCTATAAAAAAACAGCTGTCTGTATAGGTTCCCAAAATTATTAATTAAAATCAAAACTTGTATAAACTTTTGGAAATTATTTTAGTTTGTAATAAGTATTAAGTAATAAATAGATTTAATTATACAATTTACCTGTTGTTTTGATAGTTTAGTAGGTCGTCTGCCCTGTAATTGTGCATTGGTTATAGATGTTACCATAGATTTCTTTGCATTTCTTCGAGCCTCTTCAACTTTCGGAATCAATGATTTATGTTTGAACTAAAAATTTCAAATCACAAATATTTATTTCTGTTTGGTATACTTATTGCATTTAAAATTAAAATAATACCAGTATAATATTACACTGAATACTTAATAAAGTTAATTAATAGGTAGTTACTTTTATGTGACTTAAGAAGTTTCCTGTGGATAGTTTTTGTCGGATAATATTAAAACCCGGTACGACGAGAGCTTCCCAGTTCCCAGCAGCAGATTTTTGGCATCCTTATCACGCGCGCTCCTAGTGATTTGTTCCAAAATTTGACTTCCGTGATTATCGTAGTGATAAGTGATAACAAATTAATGATAAATCCCGGTGTTAATATCATAAAAAAATATAATATTATGTAATCAAGTATCAATATAATAACTTTATTTTGCCATAAATTAACAGTTTTATTTAATCAAACCCATAATTTTTTAATGCATTTTCTTGTTATTTTATTTTATAATAATTCACTTACTATGTAGTTAAAATGTAGAATATATCAACAGAATTAATTATTTTTATTTGGCATTAATGTTTAGGTCAAATGCTTAAGTCTACATCAGATGAGTGAAAATAGGTTTTGACCAGGCTGGTGCAACTCTATAGGAGCGTTTTGTACTGTGTAGATTCATCGTACAACCACCATTAGCGCTGCATGTCGTGGCGGCGGTCGAACACCGTTCGCCACTCGCCGACAGACGGCAACGTCTTTTTCGCATTTATCCGACTCCGACGTCCGTGTTACTACGTATTTTGTATTGTGGTTACCGGTCGGTATCATAGAATATAATATATTTTTTTTTATAGTATTTCGTATTGTGATTTGTGGGTACTGGTTATTAAGTTTTACTGTTGACTGTTATATTGGACATCTGTTGTACGATATTATATGATGCTTCCCCAAAAATGCTTCAAAGTGCGTAATATATGGCTGTCAATCCAAAGGTAAGTATTTTATAATTTAATAAAAAGCTACGCAACAAGTCAACAAGCATTCTATATTATTATCCTATATCTTTAAAATTTAAATAGGTATTATTTAAATGTTTTATTCAACATGCTTTTTAAATAGAGTTATTTTATAGTCATTATTCTTCAAAAAATGATTCGTTATTCCTTATAGTATTATTACAGAAAACTGGGTATTTCCAGTTTCATTTAATTTATATGAAAAAGATAAGATAAGATGTAAGATCTAAATTTGACATTTTGTAGGTGTTTATTGTCCAATGGAATTTATAGTTTTAAGTTAGTAATATTGTTTTATAAACATAATCATAGGACTTAAATTTCTGGTCGAGCCTAGGCAATTATTATAGTGCCCTAATATTTCGAGAGCGCCCCTATTTTTTTTTTAACACTTCTACATACTTGTTGATGTATTAACTTATTAATGTCTATAGTACTATAGTTATTGTATTTGTATAAAGGTAGGTAAAATGTTTTTGTTTGATTAATAGAATGTACCTATAATGGTACACACAAATAGTCTTGATTTTATTATACTTTAACGAAAAATAAAATGTCCATGATCTCCACAAACATATTATTATTATAGTACAAGCAGTACAATAAAATATATACGCACATTTTACTATGCCCTTAAAAGTTTCAAGTTGAGCCTGGGCAGTGGGCTTGACCGGCTTGCCCTGTGCGCACGCCTATGAACATAATATAGGTACATAATATTATTATATATAACCCAAAATAACCTAATTTCTTTAATGTACATACATTAAATGTATTATTGATGTTTATTATAATAGGTATTGTTCATCGATTTCCCAATCCCAGAACGGACTTTCTGAGATTAAAAAAATGGATTGATTTGGTTGGTTTGAACAAAATGGATCCAAACGATGTTTATAAAAAGAAATTTATATGCAATAATCATTTTGATGAACAGTCTTTTAGTCCTGGTACTAAGAGACTGAATGCGAAATCTTGTCCAACATTACTATTACCAGGTACCTACCTACTTACAAATATTGGTATTTTTGAATATTGTAAGAAAAATTAAAATATGGCATAATTTATTGTTATTTGTAGCAGGCACGTTTCTGCCTTCTGGGACCTTATTTTGGTGGGAGGGGTCAAGAAAGGGGGTGGGGGCATACAATTTTTTTAGCAATAGTGAAAATCCTCCATAAAACAATCTTTCAAAAAAAAAAATATGTGACAACTGATAAAGAATTCGTTTGAGTTTTGAAAAGTATTTCCATACAAGTTATTTGAATTATTCTCAATACTATTAAAGTAAAATATAAATACGTGCCTGTTCGTAAGTTAATGTCTAATAGGTTTTTAATCTATATGAGTTTAGGTATTACATTTTCAGTAATGGCTAATAATAATGTTGGTTATTTTAAGGTAGTACTAATTCAAAACCTAGTCAACCTAGTGTCAAGGCTTCAATATCCATACATCAGAGCGATCCAGAAATGTCAGGTTCTGGAACGGATGAAAATATTGTTTATAGTACACCAGCAAAAACACATGTCATATCAAATAATGAAACTTTGTCTGGTAAACTTAATTTATGCTTGCTTATTCAACATAATATGCTTTTATAATATTTATTCTATTAATACTAGTTGATCATACGAATCTTGATGACAGTGTTATGTCTGGTTTCAATGTATTGGAAACATCAGTTCTTGATGAAGTAATGACAGGTAAAGTGATTCATTTTTATAAATAATCAATCCATGCTTCCTATTGCTTATTTATGGCAATTTTTGTATTGCTTTATCTATTATTTAGTGAACACGCATAACGTCACTAATGCTGCTTGCAATGCTGATGGCTTTTATTCTAGTGCTTTGAATAAGTCAAAAATATCAAAAAAAATGAAAAATAGTTCTGGTAAATAGTTTTCTATTAATTTTATTGATAGTTTCCAATTATATAGCAATTGCTTATTGAAATAACATACTTTAAACTTTTGCATCTTTCTTCATGTACAAACATTTTTAATTAAAAATTATATATGTACCTATTA